>JASANA010003860.1:0-22948 GCA_030248095.1 Ptycholaimellus sp. GST1_10
TAGCAAAGAAAATTCTGAAGCAAAGAAAAGTTGCCTGGTAAAGAAAAGTTGAAAAGTTGCCTCTTGTAGCAAAGAAAATTCTGGATTCTGAAGAAAAGCAAAGAGCCTAATTGCAGAACCTATATGATTAGAAGTTAATGTCACACTCTTTAGCAGAATGATGGGTTTTGCTGAAGCATTATTGCTTACACCGTTGATAATTTAGGATTCTGAAGAAAAGCAAAGAGCCTAATTGCAGAACCTATATGATTAGAAGTTATTGTCACACTCTTTAGCAGAATGATGGGTTTTGCTGAAACATTATTGCTTACACCGTTGATAATTTAGGATTCTGAAGAAAAGCAAAGAGCCTAATTGCAAAACCTATATGATTAGAAGTTAATGTCACACACTTTAGCAGAATGATGGGTTTTGCTGAAGCATTATTGCTTACACCGTTGATAATGTAGGATTCTGAAGAAAAGCAAAGAGCCTAATTGCAGAACCTATATGATAAGATGTTAATGTCACACTCTTTAGCAGAATGATGGGTTTTGCTGAAGCATTATTGTTTACACCGTTGATAATTAAGATCAGTGGTGTTAGGTAAAAAGTGGAAAAAAAAGTGGAAAGTAGAAAAAATTGGAAAAAAAAAACTCTTTTGGAACCCTCAAGGTGGAAGCGGAAGTGAAGTAATATGTTTCTGGACCCCCGGAGGTTGAAGTGGAAGTGAAGTGTAACGTTTTACTTCTTTTCCACTTTCACTTTCCATTTCACTTTCCACTTATTTTCTATATTTCAGTGAAATACTGACGTTTTTTTGCTGTTTGAGCACTAATTTTGTCAAATTTTCTCTTGCAGATGCATTTTTGTGCTAAGGTGGGCCTTGAAAATGTGATCTGTGCCTTTGCTGGACAGTTGTCCTTGAGAAGGTGGTCATAGTCATGCGGACTTTTTTCTGGCACCAACAAGGTAGGAGGGTTGGATGCAAGCACACACATACACATGCCTATATTCTGAGTCATGGAGATAAAAAATATCATCACTAGTTTGTTGATGGGATTAACGATAAACTTTGGATGGGTATCCATGGATTTCAAATCGGTATTGGAGAGCGCGCTGAATAGTACTGGTTAGCCTTTCCTACATCTGCGCATTTCTGGCAGGCAAGCGGGAACTCTAGCTAGCTTGTATATTAAGCGATCTCTAGATCAAAGTGGAGTGGTGGCTCGGTGGGACCAAAGCTGCTCGCATGCCTGGCTATGCCACCAAGGCTATCTCCATCATCAACTCACCCCTCAAGGACATCGCCCTGCCGCTCCTTTCAATCCCCAGCTCGAGCTCAGCTGCAGAAAGAATGTTTTCTAAGATGGGTTTGCTGTTAGGTGGCCTCCGAAATAGTCTATCCCAGAAACAGGTCCAGTCTGAAATCCTTATGCAGGTCAATCACCAGTTTCTCAAGTAGGATTCTCTTTTTGACTGTTTCAGCCATGCCTTGCATTGCTCTGTTTCGTTTCAAACACTTTCTTGTGCAATTTGCAGCAACATAGAGACAAATTGGGACGTTTTTATGCAAACATACAAAAAAAGTGAAAAAAAGTGGAAACATAGTAAAAAGTAAAAAAAATTCAAATTTTTAAATGAAACTAATTTGAGCAAAAATGCGTGAGGTTGAAAGTAAAGCAAAATGATTGGGGGTTTTACTCATGAGGTGGAAAGGTGAAATGAAACTGCCAAGTAGTTTTACCTAACACCACTGATTAAGATTCTGAAGAAAAGCAAAGAGCCTAATTGCAAAACCTATATGATTAGAAGTTAATGTCACATTCTTTAGCAGAATGATGGGTTTTGCTGAAGCATTATTGCTTACACCGTTGATAATGTAGGATTCTGAAGAAAAGCAAAGAGCCTAATTGCAGAACCTATATGATTAAAAGTTAATGTCACACTCTTTAGCAGAATGATGGGTTTTGCTGAAGCACTATTGCTTACACCGTTGATAATTTAGGATTCTGAAGAAAACCAAAGAGCCTAATTGCAGTACCTATATGATTAGAAGTTAATGTCACACTCTTTAGCAGAATGATGGGTTTTGTTGAAGCATTATTGCTTACACCGTTGATAATTTAGGATTCTGAAGAAAAGCAAAGAGCCTAATTGCAAAACCTATATGATTAGAAGATAATGTCACACACTTTAGCAGAATAATGGGTTTTGCTGAAGCATTATTGCTTACACCGTTGATAATTTAGGATTCTGAAGAAAAGCAAAGAGCCTTATTGCAGAGCCTATATGGTTGGAAGTTAATGTCACACTCTTTAGCAGAATGATGGGTTTTGCTGAAGCATTATTGCTTCGCTTGCGAAGCCTTAAAGCTGGATTCAAACTAGACCAGCAACTGCGTAGGCTTCGCTTGCGAAGCCTTAAAGCTGAATGCAAATTTGTGGACTCAAAAAAGTAAAAGACCAGATAGTAAAAAATAGCCCAAATGACGCAGACCTTTAGCAGCCATGGCTGAACAGACGATTGCCAAGAGAAGAAGAATCATTTTACCTAATGAAAGATTGAGGACCTAGTTTGCAATGTTTGATGAATATTCGCGAGCATGAGAAACCCTAATATCCTAGATACCCTAGAGGCAGTATATTGCCAACATGCTGGGACCACAAGCTGTGTAATGGATCATGCTCTAGGACAGTATATTGGGTCATGCTCTGTGACACACTCAAGTATTGCGAAAATGCAATAAATAAGAAAAGAGCTGGTTTGATGAAGCAATTCAGACACGCTCAAACCCTTTTAGGCGATCCTTGGGGCGCATTTTCCCGAAATGCTAGAATCTTTCAAATCGCCGCGCAAACATCACAAACACATTAAGAGGCGGAATTTGATAGGCTCAACATGTAGGATTCCAGATTTGAAAAATGAAGTTTCTCCGAATCCAATTATTTTGTGCCACAATCCAAGGTAATTTAGTTCTCATCTCTGTGCCCAAGCCATTTCGCGAAAAACGAATTTTTTGACTTGCTACGAGCACTTTTGTAACATGCACTTTTTTTGACCTTTGAAAACAGCAATTTCAGTTTTTTGAAAATTTTGTTTAAGAAATTTCAGATAATTGTGGATCATTATGTATCAATCGAAAGGTAATTAGGAGACAAAAATGGTGGTGTACTCCATTTTTAGCATAAGTTATTCCGAAAAGCGTAATTTTGAAAAATCGAAAATTTCGGTTTTTCAATTTTGGCACAAAAAAACTGATAGCTCAATTCTGAGTGAATATGCCAAAAAAACATTCTAGTTCACATTTAAATTCAGATTCTTGCGGTCATTTTGGTATATAACCCGCCTGGTTTCGTTTTGTTCGCATGGACACTTTTTTGGAATGAAAATTTGAAGTCATGATTCGACCCTATGTTAAAGCATAGGCAAAATTTTCGGAAAAAATTTTTTGTCTCAGATTTTGATTTTTACTGCCTAAATATCTTCTTTAGGGTCCAATACACCCTACTGCCACATTGGTTTCCTTTGTTTTTGTTCATAATTGGTCAATCCTGAATCGAACATTTCCTATGCTTAAGCATAGGACTTCCCAGGCTTCAACAAATATTTCTCTATAGCAGCTGAATGGCTAAGAATCGCACACAAGACTTGAATTTTTTTGTTCACAATTCATATATTCTGATTCTAAATCTGTGCTTACTTTTCGGATTGGTGTAGAAACCACCTACTTGCCCTTATGCCCTCTTCTTTGAATAGATGTGTGTTTGTCACTCAAAAGGGCAAGTAGGTGGTTTCTTCACCAATCCGAAAAGTAAGCACAGATTTAGAATCAGAATATATGAATTGTGAACAAAAAAATTCAAGTCTTGTGTGCGATTCTTAGCCATTCAGCTGCTATAGAGAAATATTTGTTGAAGCCTGGGAAGTCCTATGCTTAAGCATAGGAAATGTTCGATTCAGGATTGACCAATTATGAACTAAAACAAAGGAAACCAATGTGGCAGTAGGGTGTATTGGACCCTAAAGAAGATATTTAGGCAGTAAAAATCAAAATCTGAGACAAAAATTTTTTTCCGAAAATTTTGCCTATGCTTTAACATAGGGTCGAATCATGACTTCAAATTTTCATTCCAAAAAAGTGTCCATGCGAACAAAACGAAACCAGGCGTGTTATATACCAAAATGACCGCAAGAATCTGAATTTAAATGTGAACTAGAATGTTTTTTTGGCATATTCATTCAGAATTGAGCTATCAGTTTTTTTTGTGCCAAAATTGAAAAACCGAAATTTTTGATTTTTCAAAATTACGCTTTTCGGAATAACTTATGCCAAAAATGAAATCACCACCATTTTTGTCTCCTAATTACCTTTCGATTGATACATAATGATCCACAATTATCTGAAATTTCTTAAACAAAATTTTCAAAAAACTGAAATTGCTGTTTTCAAAGGTCAAAAAAAGTGCATGTTACAAAAGTGCTCGTAGCAAGTCAACAAATTCGTTTTTCGCGAAACGGCTTGGGCACAGAGATGAGAACTAAATTACCTTGGATTGTGGCACAAAATAATTGGATTCGGAGAAACTTCATTTTTCAAATCTGGAATCCCCCTCATAGAGGCCACCTCGAGTCTATCAAATTCTGTGTCTTAATAGTTTTATCATCAATATTTTAAGAATCCATCTGCATTCTCGATACTTTCACACCGTCTCGCAAAACATACCAAATATTGATTGATAAAATTAACGCCCAAATCTTTAGTTTTAAGCCAGATTCGCATCAAAGTATTAGTGACTGTTTCCACTATCCAAGAAATACAAACGAAAAGTGGCATAAGAGAGAAAGCCTTTTTCTGTAGTTGTTCCAGAAAACACTGAAGGGATCATCGCAGCCCTTGCCAGTTGATGCTTTGGTGCGGAAAGCACAGTTTCAGGCCGTCCCGAATCGAGATCTCATTGACAATAAGGCATTTTCACGAAAAAGTTGGTAGGCAATGCCTGTCATTGAAGCATATTTGAGCCTCAGGGCAAAGGTGCTGAAGATGATTGGTCAAATTACGGCGTCGGTGAAGCGAAGCCTACGCAATTTCTACGATGATTGTCCTTTTGACTAAGCCTAAGCCTTTAAAAAATTCAGTATCCAATATGTGTACACAGTTCAAATGAAGGTTGGTGCACAAGGGAAAATAAAAGACCATATACTGCGGCAAAGCCACGGCGTCCAAATGCCGTTTTACCGCATGAAGAACAGCAGAATGGTCGAATTTTCAGGCAGCCGATGACATGATGAATTAGGTGGCTCCCTTTGTTTTCATCCATAAATTTTACAAGTTTGGGGCATTTGGAATTCGTCTTCATCTTGTCCTGTGAGCGATCATTCGATTCAAATTTCAACTCTTTCTTGGATGTATCCATAGGTTCAGCTGTAATTTTTCGATGGATCGTTGAGTTGGCTTCTAAACTCGAAGTTTTCTGGGCAAACGAGAGTTCAGGTACTTCTAAACTCACGTCGCAGTCGCTGAATGCTTCTGCTTCGAGGCTTTTCATTGATGAGCCGGTGAGTTCTTTGATGGTTTTTCGGTAGATTTCTTCTGCCGAAACAACTTTTCTGCTCTGATGGAGGTAGCCTAAAATGTTTCGCACATTTTGAAGAATGGGGATAAAAATGTCTCTTTCGGCCTAGGATAATGTATGGCCTTGCAAGAGACTGTGAGTCAGAATAAAATCAAAGGAGTTGGCTCCATCCACAATCGCAGCAGTTGCAAGACCAGTGCCAGGGTCGAGATCCGTGATGAAATCGTAGACAGTGAAAAATGGTTTCAGTTTTACTGCTGAATTGCGTTTTGCAAAATTCGCATCTATTTGAATCCATTAAGACTGATTGGTTGAATTTCATGCAGTACAATTGTGGCCTGCGATTGTGTAAAATATAATCCATGCTATCTTTTGGATATACTTATCGAAAACTAGCCATTTTTAGCCATTGACAAAATTTCGATTGCGAAGCTAAAAGTTCACCAAACCAACCAAGGGCTCTATCAGCAATGAAGTGTGCTCATTGTAACCTTAGATTCACGCCTGCTGCTTTACTCGGCCATTTTCTGCGAGCTCATCTGGGCCTATTCTCCTTGGCCCCCAAATGGGTTTGCAACAACTGCGATTTCGTCAGCATCATTGCTTCTGAAGCTGCCTTCCATTCATCCCTACTCCAACACGGCAGTCCAACTATCCAGCTGCCTTCTCCTTCAGTGCCTTCGGCTCTTTTGCAAAGCAGCTGTAGTCCTCCACTCGAGAAATCTGAGCCGATAGAGCTGACCATGGCGCCGGTGAACATGGATTCAGAAATCTTGAATGAGAAGCAAGAACCAACACGAGAAACCACTGTTGAAGTAGGTGAGGATACGGCCCCCATAATTCTGCACCTTGCTAAAACAAAGCGCAGAGTTCTGCCAAAAATAATTTCCTGTCATCGGTGCGGCCAAGAAATCAACGTTTCGGCAAAGTTTTCTTCCATTTCTGTCCTCAATTGATATTTTTGGGATGAAAAATGATTCAGCAGAACGCAGCGCTTGGTGATGCACATCACCGCCTGCTATAAACTGCGACCGTTTGCTTGTGCAGTCTGTGGTGCGAAGCGAGTCAGGAAGACCTTCATACTGAACCATCAACGAAACAGTCCCGGATGTAGGTTGATCCGAAAATTTGCAACTTCTTTCTAACTTTATAGTTTGAGGGGTGGCGGCATTTTGATTGTTCAGAAGAAGGAGAACGATAGAATTGCGCATGATGGTTTTGAAGAATGCTTCGGTATGGACGGCAGCTTTTGGCGTGGCTTTGATGGTTGATTGTTCACAATGGAGGGCATTGAATACTGGCTGGAGCAAGACAAATTTCCTAATAAGCTACGCCGATGGATGCAAAGATGAAAGTGCAGATGCAGTTAGGATGAAAATAGGTTGGCGGGGAAGCGGTTAGGCGTCAGCTTCATGCTGTGCACGAAATCAGCCAGAGCTAGCAGGCCTTCGGGGTCGGCAATGGGCCAGAAAGGCTCACTCTCATCCGTCCCTTCAATGCAAACGGAATCTTTCCATGACTCAGTCCCCAGTGCGGCGTACCAGGAGTGTTGCCGGCAGGCTCGCCTAGACCTCCAGGACCCTGGGGCTGTAGCAGAGCAGGCAACAGGACTGTCACTGCAGTCAATAGCATTTTATTATTATTATATAGTGGGTTATACTAACCCAAAAAGTATCTCTTATCTATATTTTACCTGCGATTGAAGTGGGGGAATTTTTTTATTCAGCTTAATTTGAATTCTGCTTGCGACTGAAGTGGATGAAATTTTTTTCTTAGCAAAGAAAAGTTTTTTCCTTAGATTGTGGATTTTGTACACTGTAAAAATTATTGTCAGTCCAATGTAAAAATGGATTAATTAATGATAAGAGAGCACCTGGCCAAAATACTAAGTAAAATGTAGAAACATTTTTAAAAATTTTTTTAACTGACTCTGCTACCTATCGCCATTGCAATTATTTACAATTGATCATAAAAATATGCATTGGTCTAATTCTACGTACATATGATAGTTTTCAAGAAATGGACAAAAATTTGGACTTAACATTTGTGAATTGTGCAAAATTGTGCAAAATTTGGGAGCCAACTACATTTTGACCAAATCAATGGTCAAAAAAGTAGGGTGCTCTCTTATCATTAATTAATCCATTTTTACATTGGACTGACAATAATTTTTACAGTGTACAAAATCCACAATCTAAGGAAAAACTTTTCTTTGCTAAGAAAAATTTCATCCACTTCAGTCGCAAGCAGAATTCAAATTAAGCTGAATAAAAAATTTCCCCCACTTCAATCGCAGGTAAAATATAGATAAGAGATACTTTTTGGGTTAGTATAACCCACTATATAATAATTTCATCCACTTCATACAGGGGCAAGGCCCCTATGCATGGAGACGAAGATGGGGTTGGTGATCAGCTGCTTGTTCACCACGGCCTGGTGGAAGCCCATGAAAAACAGATACCATAATCTACATCCCAAATTACCTATATGATGTTATTTGTAGGGTCAAAAACCCTTTAATATGCCTCAAGATGAAGTTGATGATGGCCTGCTTGTTCACCATGGCCTAGTGCAAGCCCATGGAAACCAGCTAGAAGCAAATGGGTGCCAGAATCATAAGCTACGTCCAAAATTACCTATATGAAGCTATTTGTAGGCACAAAAACCCTTTAGAATGCCTCAAGATGAAGTTGGTGATGACCTGCTTGTTCACCACGGCCTGGTGGAAGCCCATGAAGACCAGAAAGAAATAAAAGGGCCCCACAATCGTATTCTACGTGCAAAATTACCTATATGGTGCTGTTTTTTAGACCAAAAACCCTTTACAATGCCTCAAAATGGAGTTGATGATGGCCTGCTTGTTCACCATGGCCTAGTGCAAGCCCATGGAGACCAGCTAGAAGCAAACGGGTGCCTCCATCGTAATTTACGTTCAAAATTACCTACATGGCGCTGTTTTTTTTTGGCGAAAAACCCTGTAAAAAGCATATATACAACTGGAATTGAAAAACATGCAAAAAAACCCAAAAAACTGAATTTTTACCCAAAAAGTTGATTTTTTGACCTAAAAAACGCGGAAAATGCCCAAAATAGAGGTGCCTTGATACTTTTTTGGCCCGATTTACCCTAGAACTGTTGAGATCTGCGCGCCAGAAGCAGCCAAAGTTTCTGCAACACTGTGGTCGGTCGGACGGTGTGCGCCCGGACACCGGACATTTGTTTTAAAAAGTTTTTTTTTTGAATAACTCTTGAAATAAAGCACTTAAAATTTTTTTCCAAAGAGGACCCCCCACAATTTGACCAAGGCGCGTCGATTGAGCCTATTTGCAGCGCTCTCTGACGTCTGTGTGACGAGCTACAGCCTGCCAAACTTTGGGAAAGCTGCAATTGGTTGTGTTGCTCGATAAGAGGGGCTTGGCGCTACCGCTCCGCTAACGCTCCGCTAACGCTCCGCTCGCGCAAGCCCAATTTTTCATTATTTGACATTTATGTAATATTTTTCAAGAGTTGTTTTTTGATAAGCTTTTTCGTGCTCCGTGAAACAAAAAAGCAATTTAATTTTTTTCAGATGGAAGCTGATGTTTTTGGCTGAAAGCGCCCTAGGTACAATTATGAAAACGGTGAATCTGTGGATAAAAATAAATTAAAACTTGGCAGCGTAACCTGCAGAGGCATGAAAGCAGAGAGCGAGATAGAGTAGAATTTGCACGCCCATTGTGAGCCTAAATTGATGGAATCAAAGACACCAAATCCTTGGACTGGAAAGGTGCTTGACGCCAAACACCTAGGCAGAAATTGTGGGTGTTGACAAATAAAAGAGGCAACCTTTGCTGTCAGCCTGTCAAAGGCTAGCACGACAAGTTTCCAGTTGAGGCAAATTGTCACTCTACAGGACTAATCAAATGTTGCATTCTTTATCAAGGTTTAAAATAGAAAATCTGCAGCTGTTTTGTGGCCTTAATTATAAAGAAACTTTTCAACACTGGCTGCTACTGCTTTTTTTGCAAAGACTGATCGATGGCATCATCAAATTGAGTTTAGTTTTTTCGGGTATTCGAACTCTTTACGCTCGTGATTCATGTCCACATAAACGATGAGCAAAACTGCCTCCTCTTTGAGTACCTTGTTTTTAGCCAAAATCTGCAAGTTGTGTAAGAATCTAACGAAAATGACCCAATTGATCCTCTCTCATTAGGCACAGGCTTCTATTGCGCTATCAGCAAGCAGACTGTTGCAACACTCCAGGTTTTACTCTGCATATGCTTGGGCAAATTTTTGTGCTAAATTTCCAACTCAAATTTTAAAAAAAGGAGGGTTTTAAAAAAATGTCTGAAGGCTGGAGGCAATCAAAGGGCGGCGGGGCGCCAAGGCTGCAGGGGCACAGGGTCCCAGCGGTCATTGGGGGATAGGCCGCAGGGGCGTCGGTGCATCTGGCCCTTCTCCCGCAGCCACTTGTTGGCCGACCACTTGAGGCCGTAGGCCACCGGACAGGCTGCATGCCGAGTGCTCAGGTCCACTCCACCTGATCGGTCCAGGTTCGGCCAGTGCACCGCGGAGCGCTGCAGTGCTTCCTCAGATGTTTCATAGGAAAGATATATGTCAAAATTTTCAATTTTTGCGCGGCCGAAGGCCGCCTGCCGCGGAGGGCAGGGCAGTCAGAGCTCCGAAGGCCGGAGGGCATGGGTGCGGAGGCCCCGTAGCGTAGCCTGGCATGCGAAGCATGCTAGGCGAAGCGTAGGGGCCGTAGCACCCGTGCCCGGAGGCCGGAGGAGCTCTGGCGCCCTGCCCGAAGCGGCGGGCGGCCAAGGCCAGCTTAAGCAGTTACCCCATTTTTGCGTCCGTCTGTCCGCATATCTTATTATATACGCGTGATGCCATTTTGGGAGGGGTCTCGGGGCTCCCTGGATTCTTCACTTATCCTGGCATATGGTAGCTTTATGCATAGCTCTTGATGAGTTATTCAATTTTATTTGGGGGGATCCATGCATGGAAAACGTTAGAAACATGAAATAATCGAAAATGTTCCGATTTTTTCCATTTTTGGGCATTTTTTGACTTTGAAACTTCATAGCTCAACCATTTTTTGACTTTTTCTGTCGGACTTTTTTTTAAATTCAGGGTATAACTGTTCTATTTCAGATCCCATCACTATCTATGGAATAATTGAATAAAATTATTTTAAAAAATCGAATTGACTGATGTCAATTTTGCGAACTTTGATCTACTCAGGTGTCCAATGTTTTATTGTTATGATATGACCATTGGACAGTACTGAAGAATCAGCATAAGCTGTGTTACAATGGTGCTGCTAAGTTGCAATACGATTGCAATATTGCAAAGTAATTTGAATGCTAATTTTTAAATGCATCAAAGTGGATTTTTTATACTTTGAACAAATGTATAAATTTTGGCATATCTGATGTCAACTTTGTCTTTCAATTTCCGTAAAGATAGAATTATTCTGTTTTAATTATTTCTATTATTTGTTTATTTTAGCATTTGTCAATTTTTATTTATTTTTTTTTCATTTATCTGAAGTTATTTGCAAGGGTGGCCGCGCGAAGCGCGGCCACTGACCAATATTACTAGTATATATTGGGCTGGTGCGAACGGAGCTTTAGCGGAGTGTCAGCGCCCAGCCCCTCTTTTCGACCCAGGTGTACGTTTTCAGGGTTATTGCTAGATCTTAATTTTGATAAGGCTCTAGCTCATGACAGGAAGCTTCAATCGTTCTAATTCCTGTTGCATTGGAAAGAGCACCTGCAAATTGTCCAAAACTCGCGAGGAATCGTCAGAAAACGGCAGAATTCTAGAGAAAATCGCTGAAAACCATTTGTCCAAACTCCTTCTCCTTCTTCTTCTCCTTCTCCTCCGCATCTATTCAATGGACGATAGTAGGTATTCATTTCTCCCCCCACCCCCCTTCCCCGAATCCCTGGACCTCATGTATTTATTTAGTTATTCAAAGCTCTTCAGTTAACCTAAAGACCCAAATGAACCAGTGGTGTAGTGGTGTAAGTGATTGGTCATATGGACGAAACTGGTAGGTTCGAATCCATCTCATCTCAGGCATTTATTTTTATTTTTGTTCATGTAAAGTTGAAAAAGCAACTGGTACCATCGCCAGGCCAAAAGTAAAGCTCTTTTCCCCAAAAATCGATTGCCCCAAGTAAAAGTCAAAAATTTCTCAAAAATATTTTCGTTTGCCAATTAGTTTGCATTGTGTTTTTCATTTTCTAATATTTTTTTTACAAAAGTTTTTATTTTCTGTTTTTTATGTATCGAATAAAATTTTAATTAAATATATAACCAACAATTTAACATTTGTATTTGTACATTTTATGCTATATTAAAAGTGGAAGAAATATCTGGTACCATCGGCAGGCCAAATGTGAGTCTCTTTTCTCCAAAATTTGCAATTGGCTCGAGTAAAAAGACAAGGAAATACATTTTATACAAGTGGAATCTGCTGCGTCATCTGCATTTTGTTTTTGGGCGCGCATGGAAAGAGACACTGAACTGCGCGCCAAAAACAAAATGCATCTGTCCAAGCAGATTCCACTTATATAAAATGTATTTCCTTGTCTTTTTACTCGAGTCAATTGCAAATTTTGGAGAAAAGAGACCCACTTTTGGCCTGCCGATGGTACCAGATATATATATATATGTCTTTCCGGAGCCCGTACTCCGCGGTTTTTCAGCGAAATTGGCTAATTTTTTGCATGAAGGTCCAACTGGGTGGTATCTCCAGGCCATTTTTTGGGCTTGACGTAATTTTGCGATTTTTGCCCAAAACCTAAAATTTTGATGTTTCAAAGGACCAAAAATCATAAATTGATGGTTTTTCAATGAAATCAGCTGATTTTTGGCAGGTACGTTCGTCGAGGTGATTTCTTGAAGCTAGCAAAAGGAATTTCCGAAATATTTGTTATTTCTCAATTTATGGCGAAAAACCTAAAATCTTGATGTTTCAAAAATTTGAACATCCATAAATCGATGGTTTTTCAATGAAATCAGCTGAATTTTGCCATGTACGTATGTCATGGTGATATCTTGAAGTTGATAATAGAACTTTTTGATACATTTATTATTTTGTGATTTATAGTCAAAAACCTAAAATCTTGATGTTTCAAAAATTCGAACATCCATAAATTCCTGGTTTTTCAATAAACTCAGTTTAATTTTGGCAGATACGTTTGCTGCAGCAGTATCTTGAAGCAGTTAAAATGAATTATTGCTTAGCTTATTACTTGGAACAAAGGCCGCGCATCTTGGCAACAGCCGAGAATACCTTGTTGATATAAATATATCAAATTTTATATTTGAGATTGGTGTTTTTTTGGCCCTTTTAAATTGAGTTTTTTGCAATTTTACAGTCTAGACAATGGGAACAATGAAATTGTGGGCGCCAGGATTTGAGCAGGGAATAGCTTTATTTCAACGTTTCATTGATTATTGTTCTAGAATTGCAATTAGGGCTCCTTGCCTATTCAGGAAATGGATGCTGAGCTGAATCGGGTGAGTAGGCTTACGGGAACTGGGCGAACGGAGAGGCCGAGTAGATTGAAAACGGTTGCTCCTCCGGCACTAGGTTGGTTCAGCTGAGAAATTGCAGTTCACTTCAGAAGGTTAGAGTTCAGCAATGAGCGGTAGCTAGAACTAAAACAATGTCCTGGCTTTCGTCCCTAATTTCGATATCTTTTGTGTCAATGCAAAAGTCACTTCCCTTCATGCAAGGCAGCCATTGAAATTTAATTGAAACTTCATCCATTGAAACTTCCGTCACTAAAGAGAGCTAGAGTCGCTAAGGGCTGAGCGCATACGTAGAAGAGAACTGTGACGATGCGCCGGTTGAACTCAGCACCGCCGCCGGGGTTTTCGATGAAATTGTCATCCGAGTCCTGCCAACCGTAGCCATTTCAAAACTTTCTAAAACCCTACTTTTTTCAGAAAATACCAGAACTTGCTCAATTGAGCATTAAAATTAGAAATAAAAGAATAAATTAGAAGTTATTCTTTTATTTCTCATTTTAATGCTCGATTGAGCAAGCTCTGGTATTTGTCTGAAAAAGTAGAGTTCTAGAGAGAAAAAAGTGAGCAGACCAATTTGCCCATGTCGTAGTGGGGTCGATAGTGGCCGCCTTTGGTGTAGCGGGCGAGCTGGAGGCCTTCCGCGGTGCTCACGCTGAGGCCCGTGAAGGCCTCCACGCGTTTGGAGAGAACTGCCGCCACCTTGTCCGCGGCATCCGGGATCCACATGCTGCAACCGCACTCACCAGTTTCAATCAATTTCAATTTCAAATTATATCACACCAGCTCAGCCAAAAGTTGCTGCTGGACGAGTTACTTCTGATCCCCTACGGCCACGACTTTAAGATAGTTGGCATCTAAACTGCTGAATCACTAGCATCAATCAACCCTGCACTCAAGTTTTTCAACTAAAGTAATAGCTGCCAAATATGTATTAGTTAAAAAAATGTTTTGGAAACAGTTGCAGCAACCATTTCAAATGAAACAAGAGCAGCTGTAATCTGCTTACTTCTTAGTAGCTCGATGGAAGGCATCATTTTTGCGATCCTTGCCCACGGTCGCCGTTCCAAGCTAAAAATCGAAATCGAATAACTTACTCCCGATCGGCGCAAGATGAACCTTGGGCTCCGCCAGCTGTTGCAGATGATCTGCCTCGGCCCTGGACATCACCTCATGCACCAGTGCTACGAGCGGTCGGGTGTGGAGCAGCTCAACTTTGAACGGTGCCAGGAGCAGGAAAGGATTGCTCCTTTGTAGGAAGCAAAATAGATCTTGATTCTGCAAGTGAAGCATTGCGATGGTAGTTCAGCATATTTTGCACTTTATGGAGCATACCCGTTGCACGAAATTGGAGCAAATCAATTATCAATTTGATAAAAAAAGAAATTTATGAAAACCTAGTCAAGCTTTGGCCTTTTTTTCGGCTTTCAGTTGGAATGAAAAGAAAGTATGAATGAACAAATGACAACCTTGACATCTTCGTTGCGGCATAGTTTCTGGTAGTCCAGGTATGGTTCTGTGCCTCTGATGGGATTGCGGAGTGGAGGAAGCGTCGCTCTACTCCCATCCCAGCCGCTACTCTTCATCTTCGCCTCCCACTCTGCCAGCATCCCACTCGAGTCTCCCTTCACGCCTTCCAACAAGCACTAATCGCAATGTTCGCAATTAATTGCAATGTTCGACTTGCAAAAAAAGAGTAGAAAATACTAGAAGTTATGCACTGCGAACAAGCAATGCGGAATTTAAAATGGAACAGTAATGTGGAATGGTAGTTGGGATAGGGAATAATGACACTAGCTTATGTTTTGACAATTTTTGCAGAAAACAGAATAATAACATCTATATTAGCTAAAGGCATCGAAAACCAGACAATTCAAAATTTGAGGTAAAAAAATTTTATTTTCTTACCCAAAATTTCAGCTACAAATATCTCTCCACGCTTCCCCCAAAAAAATAATGACCACGGTCATTTGAAGCTGCAGCCATAACATTTTCCCCAGCCATCAGACTGCAGCCTAAATGCACCTCTTTGAGCAGCCAGTCTCCCGTAGTAGACAGCCCAGAGCCCATTGCCCTGCTCATAAGCAGCCAGGGCCAGGCGGTCGTAGAGCTCTCCCAGCTCCACTCCCGAATCCCCCAGCTCCGCCAAGGCCTCGGCCAGCATCAGCCACTGGAGGGCAAAGTGGCCCTGGCTGGCCGCCTTGGCCAGCTGGAAAGCCTCTTGGGCTCGAAATGGGCAATCGGCTGGCTCCTGGCAGAGGTCCTGGGCAGATAGGCTGTAGATGTCCTGGACGCGGAAGACGGCCTCTGGGATCAGCTGGAGGTCTTCAGCCGCCGCTGGGGCCTCCTCTCCGCTCCAGATCAGCTCTGTGCAGGCATAGAGTTGAGTGTGAAAGTGTGAAGGCGCATAATCTGTTTCTGCTGCTGTAGATGATCAGGCGAATTGGCGTAGTTTCGATTTTAAACAAGGTCTGGCCCTAAGGAACCTGATATGCATCCATGAGTATTGATTACATTAATTTGGAAAAATATTGCGCAGCTTTGCGCATAGAACTTATTAAACCTACTACTACCCCTGTATAATGACCGCTGAAATTTGGTGGTTTCACACAGCTTTACTTTCAACAGTGTGTGATTTAAGGCAGTGATTATATCAGTTTTGACAAATTCTTCCTGTATTGAATGGCCTTACTTTGGCGAAAAGCTGGCTTCTTGATGAGGTTTAGGATAGCTTTGTCGAAGTTTGTAGAAATATTTTTAAGCAGCATTATTTCAGGATCCTCCGTTGCCAGTTGATCGCTCGAGTTGATTGAAAACGCGACGCCTTCTTCCTGCCTTAATCTATCATATCCGAAAATGTTGATTGGAACAAAGAAACGAACAACGTTTTGTTGGTTCAGTTCTGCTGCAGAATCCACGCAGAGCAGGATGACCCAGGCATATTTGAACTCCATAGCTGCAAGCCAAGCTTCTCTTTGAGTAAAAATAATGCTAACTCTCAATCGGCTTGATTGTAGAAAAAATTCTACTGAAAAAATAATCAAAGAATATCTTAAATAAATTCTAATTTGACACTTTTCCAAAAAAGAAAAGTAGGTCCCACACATTTGCTGTTTTTGGGAACTCCGGGATTTTAGCAGGCTCAAAAGTTGCTTTTCTAAAATCCTAAACTTAATGATAGCAAAAATAAATATCACCATAGGCTGATTCTAAAAAGTTATAGAGCCAACATGTGGTCAATTCAAATATTTCACTTCTGTTAAAAAGCCCAAGTCCATAATTCAGCCGAATTCAATAAATTATTTGATCGTATTATCTTAAGCATCTCTCAGGACCAAACGCCAAATTGCTGCAGTAATAAAAATCTTCGGTTGATAGAATGAGCCTAAACTAGTTTAGAGAGATATTGTGATTTTACTTTGCCCAAAAGACCCACCAGATGTCTTGCGGTTTATATCGCTTTTCCCATGCTTGTTGGAGAATTAATCGCACAATTTTCCCTGTTACACCATAGCTGACCTCAAGTGTGGCAGATCTTACTGAGAGACCAATTAAGCCAGCAAATATTTTTTGAAGTGCTCGACGGAGGGCTAATTTGCAAATGTTCAGTTTTGTCAATGTTTTTCCTGCATTTGCGATAAGTCTAGCACACGGAGCATTACAAAATCCATTGGAATATGGTTAATTTGAGCGATAGGTCTGTCAGAACAAAACTCTGTTCAATAGTTTGTTGCATGGCCGAGCGAATGAAATTGCATTTATCGGTTCGAATCATATTTCATCAATTAATTTTTCAATTTCATCAATTTTATCAATTAATCATATTTCATCAATTAATCAGCATCCGATCTATCCAAAAATGTCATCATGAAGCCTTTTGTAAGCAAATTTGAGCATGATAAATTGCACGATAAGGTATAAATTGTG
Source organism: Ptycholaimellus sp. GST1_10 (assembly GCA_030248095.1). Taxonomy (NCBI): domain Eukaryota; kingdom Metazoa; phylum Nematoda; class Chromadorea; order Chromadorida; family Chromadoridae; genus Ptycholaimellus; species Ptycholaimellus sp. GST1_10. Next base: position 17,013 of record JASANA010003860.1, read on the forward strand.
AGTCTTAAGGATATGCGCTTATTAGGAATATGATAGACGGGCAAAAGCTTCAAGGCTTCCAGTGAACATTGTGATGGTGCTCGTGGCGATGCTTGTGCTCCACTTCCGACGGTTTCACAGCCTGCGTCTTCTTAAAGCGCCCATGGAAAACAGCCCCCCCGTTGCGCCTGAAACAGATTGGAAATAAAATCAAATGAATGAAAATCAAAAAAAAATATATAATCAAATTAGGAAGCCCAAAATGTTAAAAACAGAAAATGAAGGATACAAATAAGAAACATAATTTGAAAAAATAGTTAAACAAAACGGGTTTTGCAGAGATTGAGATTAACAAAACTCATGTGCATCAAATCGATAGAAATCAGGGCCTAGTATAGCTAGTCACCAAAAGCAATAGTGCAGATTGCACCGAGTAACTACGTTTTATGTTGCAGTCTCGCTTTCCTGCGTAGTGGCTGGCAAGCATCGGAAGCGTTGCCTCAAACTTATGCCTCCCATGTCATAGCCACAAAGCTTTCAAAACGAGCCCCAAAGCCCAAATCAGAGCAATCCAAGCCTCTCCCCTATCCCCATCGTCTCTCAATAAAGGCGGAGAGACCATATACGAAAATTGAGTTGGCTGGTAAACATTGTGGGACTGTGATAGCAGGGACTGACGAAGGCTGGCCGCTGGTATGTGCTGCAAAAAGTTTGACCATAAAAAATTGGTTTAACCAAAAAATTTGTGACCAAAAATTTCTCAATTTTTTTTACACAAATTGAGTTGGCTGGTAAACATTGTAGGACTGTGATAGCAGGGACTGACGAAGGCTGGCCGCTGGTATGTGATGCAAAAAGTTTGACCACAAAAAATTAGTTTAACCAGAAAAAAATTGTGACCAAAAATTTCTCAATTTTTTTTACGAAAATTGAGTTGGCTGGTAAACATTGTGGGACTGTGATAGGAGACACGAACGGAGGCTGAGCGCTGGCCTGCGGGTCTGCAGGAAGCGGGGTGTGTGGCGGGCGATGGATGTAGGGATCGTAGATGGCGTCCACGGATGGGTTGATGCCTTCGGGGACCGGCTCGAGGTCGCCCTGCGGCGTTGGTCCTGGAGAGTCCTGCTGCCGACCGCCACTCGCCGAGTAGGCCCGGTACATTGGACTCTTGCTCTGCGACTCCTCAACGGCTCAACATTTGAATGAGCCAGCAAAGAACATTTCTCAATGACGCAACAAATGAATGCTATTGGTGAAAGATGGTGATGTGTTGCGTCATAGAGAAATGTTTTTTGCAGACCCATTTAAACAGTGGACTCTTGCTCTGCGACTCCTCAAAGGCTATGCCTAGATACGTAGGGGGGGCTCAAATATTGAGGGAGTTGAAATATTTGAGTGAGCCTGTAAAAACCCTTTCTCAATGACGCAACATATCAATGCCTTTTGGCGAAATGTTTTTTTGTGTTGCGTAATTGAAAGGGTTTTTGCTGGCTCACTCAAATTTTCCAGCTCACTTCAATTTTTGCATGAAGCTGAAAGCCCCATGAAGCTAGGAAGAATGAAAGCGACCGAAAGTTTTGGCCAGACTGCCTCTAAGTCGAGCATAGAGGGTATATGAACATTGAAGGCAGCTCTGGATGCAGCCCGATGATCTCCGTGGACGTCGGAGATGCGACGGGTGTGGACGGAGTTCTCGCCGATCCCGCCGAAGTTGTGCAGCACTCCGTTCATGGGCGCGTGGCTGGTGGGGTTCCGCAACAGCTCCACCAGAGTCTGCACCAGCTCCTGCCAGCATTGGAGCCTCCTTCTCTGGCAGATGGAAGTCTAGGAGCAGAAAGAAATTTGAAAAGATTTGAATTTTGTTTAAAAAAATTGAGGCAAATTGCGACTTGCAATTGTAAACATCGGATCTATCAAAATGCTTGTCTTGTTGGCGTTTCAAGATGCGACTGTAGATTGTGGCGGTTTTGGCCAAGTGCAATAGCAGTGGTAGTGGCAGTAATAACTGGAGGGGAAAGAGAGTGATGCAAGAGAGTGAACCTCAGTGCCGCCTTCCTTAATGTGGTGCTCCTGGCCCTGTTCCTTGTTGATGCGGAGCAGTGCTCGTTCCATCTTGTCCGCAAAGCTTTCCGACTTCACGCGGTGCTCTATCTGCAATGCAATGCTACCTACTATAATCACCACTTCATATCATGTCACAAAATTTCAGCCGCTTCAAAGGAACGATAAATTTTTAGTTTAAAATAAAATTCAGGCTAAAATCGGTTTATATATGCCGATCCTTTAAATTAAATCCATTTGGCACAAAAATTCGGCACAATGGCAACATAGAGAAAGGTATTCTGATAGATATTAGCAGCGACAGCGCCCAACAGAATGAGGTGGACGAAACAATAAAAACAAAATATAACCCAAAAAAACAAAAAAAAAAAAAAAAACCAAAAAAAAAAAAAAAAAAAAAAAAAAAAAAAAAAAAAAAAAAAAATAAAAAAAAAAAAAAAAAAAAAAAACAACACGAAAAAACCCAAAAAAAAAAAAAATAATGAGAGAAAAAAAAATTATAAAAAAAAAAAAAAAAAAAATAAAACAAAAAAAAAAAAAAAAAATCTTAAATAATATATAGCAGATGTTCAGTTATTGTTGCTCGACAAAGAGGTGTGCATAAATCACCCCCTATGTGAGGCTTTGGAATAGTCACAAATGGGCCTTTTTAACGAAGCAATACATACTTAGTTAACAAAAAATACAGGACATGACTTTACGAAAACTTAAAAATGACAAAATTAGAATTCGAAAAAAACCCACCCAGTCTGCGCCGGCAAGCTCCTGGTCGAGGGGCATGCGGATGCCGATGGTGCGCTCCATGATGAAGAAGGCGAGCCAGGTGGTGACCATGGACCAGGAGGCCACCACCACCACACCCAGGGTCTGGACGCCCAGCAGATAGAACCCGCCTCCGTGCACCAGCCCGTCCAGGCCTACAGTGGGCCAGCCTTTCATTGGAACTAATTACAATTCTGCTAAGCTCCTCCGAAAAATCAGAGTAGAAATATTTTGACCTTTTAATATCTCGCCAAATTTCTTGTAGAATTTTTCCAATTGGCCTGCTGAAAATTGGAGCGAAATTGTGAACCAAAATTGCTCATTGCCTAAGCTGCCACCAGGCGCCAGTGGAAAGTTTTGACATTGGCAGCCTTTGAGCCGCTGTCTGCCGTAAAGGATTCGGCAGTCCTAGGGGTGCCCCGGAATCTCTGCCAGTGCATAGAAAGGCTGCGGCACCGTTGAGCAGGTCGAACTCGTTCTGGCCGAAGATGCCGACGGCCAGGACGGACCAGGTGGCAGCTCCGAAGTGCACCGGCACTGCCCCCACCGGGTCGTCTATGCGCATCCATGCCATCACCTGCACCCGCTCTTCCATTGCCCCAGTAGCCCTTGAGGTTCTGTTTGGAGAATGATTAGAGTTGTTTTTTTCAACACCAAGGAATAAGTCAGGCTATTCTAGCAAGATGGGGTGATGCGAAATGTAGTTAATTATATTTTTTTTATTTTGAGTTTTTCCCGATTAAAACAAAATTTGCAAAAAAGTAACCAATTTCTGCAAAATTTCTTCTTCTGAAGTTTTCCTCTTGGAAATGAGATTGTAAAAAAGATCCCTCTTGTAAAAGAGATGTTCAGCAAATCGGCGATGGCACCACATTCTGTTGCAGCAGACCCTCTGCTAGGACTGCCTTTTTATGCTTTTAAAAACTTCTTAAAAATATGTTTATATTTAAAAAAATGGTTTATTTTTAAAAAAAATATTTAATTTTTAAAAAAATATTTTAATTTTTAAAAAAATATTTTAATTTTTTTATTTTAACAAAAACTCACCGGCTCCAGAGCGACAGCGATGGCGCCGCCCACGGCGCCGATGACGAGGGACTCCCAGGGGACGAAGACGGAGCAGCCGCAGGTGACGCCCACGAGGCCGCCGAGGACGGAGCAGATGACGGTGGGGATGTCGATGTACTTCCCCTTCCGCCAGGTCAGCCCGATGGAGGCGAACAGGCCCACCAGACTGCCCCCAATGGACCCGTTGATGGTGTTCACGGCCACCTTCGTCGCTGTCTTCCACAGGAACCCGTTGATCCCGAACGTCGAGCCGCAGTTGAACGCCAGCCACGCCCACCTCCCAATTGTCACAGCTTCAGGTGAGTGCTGGGTAATCTAAGAATTTTCCAGCAAAACCCTCAGAAAACCAAATGAATGAATGATTTCACTGTCCTATCAAAGAGCAAAAGCCAGCTAACATAAAGTAATGATACCAGAGTGAGCATTCGATAGATTAGCAACAACTCATTGCACCCTTCATACCAGCCAGGCTACAAGGCCGGTAACTAATTATCTTGGTGTTTCTGTTCAAACAAGATAGTTTGTCAAATTCGAAGGGTTTCCCTGGTCAGCGTACATCAAAGCAAGGTTGCCCGCCCTTTGAAAACTTGCCTAAGGCCCCCAGGCAAGCAGAGAGACTTTAAGAAAAACTCCTACCAGAGCATGAAGGTGCCCGTCAGCGCAGTGACTGGCGATGACATGCCGAAGTCGGAGACTCCATCATAGCGTCCATGGCGCGGTCCGAGCATATAGGCGGCCACAAGGGCTGAGGCCCCGCCGTTGATGTGAACGATGCAAGCGCCAGCAAAGTCGAAGAAACCCAACGCCCCCAGCCACCCAAAAAAAACGTTGAAAGGAAAACTCTCTTAAAGAATCAAAAGAAACCCATCGGCTGCCCAGGCCCAGCCCGCCGGGATGCAGTAGATGAAGACGTTGAGGCAGCTGTAGAGCATGTAGGCCTCGAGCTTGATCCGCTCTGCTACGGCGCCGCTCACGATCGTGGTGGCGGCCGTCGCGAAGCTGGAATTATTGAAATATTATTAATAATTTTTTTGATAATTTTTTTTGTATGGAATTTAGTTTTTCAAGGCTTAGAAACTGGACTTGGGGAAGCAAAAAGCAGAGGTAGTTGGTATGTTTTGGGGGCAAAAAATTGATTGTTAAATGTTGATTGTTAACTTGAAATTATCTTTGACTCCTTGTTATCTCCGACCAACAGTTGCCGGGTTACGCTAGTCTAGTGGGAATAGTCTGCCACAGAGTAACCCTGAGTAGCTTTGTTCTTTGAAATAAGAGTTGGTATTGATAGCATTCTCGGATTTCATCACGCTCTATACACCAAATTTTCCAAAAAAAGGCAGCAACAATTTTTGAGAAGACAAGTCTGCCGGTGTAACCTGAACTGGAAAATGTATTTAGCGTAGTAGGTGCCCATGGTGGCCGTATCGCTGGCGCCCACGAAGAACTCCCCGAAGCCAATGAAGGCATTGCCATCCTTCCCGAAGGAGATCCCGTAGCCCAGGCTCCAGTAGGCCAGCCCACCGATACTCACGTCCACCTAATGTATATCCATGAGTTGATACTAAAGAAGAAATTCATATTCATATTCATATTCATATCTTCATATTATTGTTTCATATCTTCATATTCCATTAAAAATATTCCATTAAAAACATGACTAAATACCGAGCTGTAAACAAGTTTTTCTCAGAAGAGGCTAATCTCTGCTGCTGTCCCAGTAAGAAAAAATCTTAAAGGGATCAGAAAATTGTGATTAACATAAGTAAAAACTTTTTTTACCAAGCTCTGTGTCAAAACAACCGACAATAATCTGTCTGATGGGTGAGTCTAATCTCCTAATCCGCCTTCAACCCTTCCTGTCAATATTTTGCCCTGCCGGACAGACGTACCACATTCTTGATCATGATGTTGGCGATGTTCTTGGAGCTCACCGTGCCCGCCTCCAGCATCCCGAACCCTGTCTGCATTGTCACTGCAAACATGGCCTGCTCCATTTTAGCAGCCTTCTGAACCGTCGTATCCTTTAAGAGGCGGAATTCGATAGGCTCAAAATGTGGGATTCCAGA
>JASANA010003861.1:0-20892 GCA_030248095.1 Ptycholaimellus sp. GST1_10
CTCACCACGGACCTCAGGGTGGACCTCTCCGGCTGCGACATCGGCGGCAAGCTGCGTCACCCCCACCAGCACTGTCGTCTGGCATGACACCCCACTCCTGGAATACTGCCCCTTCAAGCTCCTTGGCACCTACCCAGCCGACATCATGGGCAACCAGTTGCGCATCCCCAACCTACAGACGTCGTTCACCACCTAGACCCGAGAGAACGACTTGACTCACCAAACCAGAGATGAGATGCCTGCCCAACGACACACTGCCCACCCGCGAAGGTATGGCAGTGAGGATCCACTGAAACCTCAAGAAGACCCTCGAATACCCCAAGAACGCCAAGCACAAGGGAGAGAACGACACGCCCCACATCCACCTCAAGACCCTCCTCCCAGGCGACAAGGACGTACTGCCCGGACACCCGCACAAGCCCGCCCACCGAGATCACTCCGCGCACCGGAGCGACCGACAACCCCTCTGGGCCCGATCCCGCCACCGCCGGAGCCCCAGCGACGAGGAGTCTGCCCAAAGGGAGGAATGGCTGAAGTGGCTTCGAAGTGGTGCAATCTCCTTGGACCTTGACGCCGACAAATCAAGGCCCCAGGCTGATCAACCCCCCGGCTCCGTCCCCTCGGATCTCGACCTCAGTAAATCGAGGCCTCAGGCGGACCAGTCCAACGAAGCACAGAGGCTCAGCCTCCCCGCGTTCAGCCACCTTGCTCGCAAGGAGCGCATTGAAGCCGTCCACCAACATCTCGGCGAAATCAAGCACTGGTACGACATCCACGACCCCGTCAAGGCCAAGATCCACTTCATCGTCGACAAGCTCGACGACATCATCAACGAGGCTGAGCTGAGAGAAGAGCAACGGATCTGCCTGCTGGAGAACCACCAGTACCAAGTTCTCAAGCAGCTCTTCTACATGAACCCCACCATCGGACTCCGCGCCTACACCGGTCGAGCTGACATCTCCGCTTCGGTTCAAGGCTCGGCCGTCTACCTCGCCAAGTGCATCAAGGCCCACGTAGCACTGATCTACCCCTACCACAGCCTACCCAGCTCTCATCAGTGCTACCTCTTCCTCCCCGTGAAGCTCACCAGCGGAGAGATCCTGTACCTCCCGGAAGGACCAGGCAGAGATCTCACTTACCACAGCCCCAAAGTGGACTGCCACCTGGTCCAGCCCTACATCTTCATGGATCCAGTGACGCCAGGAGAGAGCCTCGCTCTCTTCCAGAACCTCACCGACCGATCCTTTGCCTCGGTCCTCCACAGCCCCTTCTTCACGCCCTTCGCCCCGAACCTCTCCTACAAAGTGCCCGTCCTCTTCAACTCGAGGATCGAGATCCCCTTCTCCGCCCTCGCCAGCTACGCCGCCGACATACCTGTCGTCAGTCGCAGAGTGGACGGACTCGTCAACTACACCAGCGGATTCGCCCTCGACCCAAACGCCATCGTCCAAGGCATCGACGCCTACGGACGACTCATCGGCAACGTCGTGGGCGAACTGTCAGAAGGAGCCCAAGGACTGGCCAAGCAGTCCTGGAAAGGAATAGATGGACTTGGAAGCTCCATCGTCCGACCCATCGTCACCGTCGTCGGAATCATCGTCGGCGTCATCGCCTTCATCGGCGTCATCGTGCTCATCATCTGGGTCTCCCAGTACACCAACTGGGGATCATCCGCCCGACGGAGAGCTACCGAGTGGAAGTATGCCATCAACAACTCCCGCTTCGGACAAGCACTCCCCGGATGGCTGCCCTTCGGAGGAGGACGCCCCAGCGAGATCCCACGAACAATAGCTGATTATACGCGACCTCCGACTACATCAGTCCGAGGAGTCGCTTGAAATCGACTCCGAGCACAACACTGTCATCGTCAGAGAAGGCTCAAGAAGTGCGCGATGAAGCTGAAGCCGACCCCTCAGCTTCGCCGATGACCATGAGTCCCCCTGAATCAACACCACTCGCACCAGTCGGACACCCTCGGTTGCATCTGGCTACTCCCGAGCCCCATCACAAAGTCGATCCCGCAGTTGGTCGTCTATCAGTTCGCGGCCTCCATTTGACTCCAAAACTGACCTTCGAGACAGTTGCCGCTCGCGATCTAGGACGCCGGGCCCGAACGGACCCAGGAACGCGACCTGGAATCGCTAGGACCCGAACCCGACCGCGACCCCAACCCTGATAGACCCCTTATGTATACACTCTCTGCTACTTAGCCCCCCATGCCACTAACCCGTCTGCTACCCTGCCACTGCCCAAGGGAGTGCTTCCGGTCACAGCTTCCTGTACCGGAAGTCCACTTCCGGCCCCCGGGCAGTGTGCGGACTCAAGGTCCTTCTGTACCAGATCATGGTTCCGTTGTAAAGTGGCTGAGGGGTCTGGCCCACCAAGGCCAGGCCTCCTCAGTGTTGTTAGAATGTAGTGGTGATGGTGCTGCCTTTCCTCTACTGTTTCCTACTAACTTCCGGCTTCCTTCCGGTTGTAACTGTCTATATCCGATAATAGCTTCCGCCCAAACTCTGCTCCTCACACCCCATCGGAAGAGCTATCAAAAGGGATTCTATCCAAATGTGCTCCTGTGCAGCACACCGGTCCTCCTTCTTCCGACGCTCCTGGAGAGAAGGGCGTGAAGGCTTCTCCTCCCTTTTTGCTCCAGGGAGCCGATTAGGCTCCCAGTGAGCTGATAGGGGCTGAACCTTCTGAGCCTTGCGAACGGGGGAGGGTTTGGAGGAGGCTTGCTTGTGGCGCTTTGGCGAGGGCAAGTGGGACATCTTCCACCAGTTCCCTTCACTTTACTCCTCACCTGCTGCAAGAGAAGTTTCTGGAAGCAAGTTACGCAAGGAAAGGAAATTCTTCAGTGAGTGGAGGTTGAATAGAGGTGCAGTTCTCACGCCAATAGAGCCTTCATGCCCGCCTGCCACTACAGTCCTCACTGGGGGCACTCCAATCCACCATCTGCAACAAAGCAGTTCCTAGTAGGTGGGATGCGGGTGATGTGGTAGGGCCCATCAAAGAAGGCGGTCTTGACAGCCTTTCGAGTAGCAGGAGCGTGAGGGTGGTTGAAGGCAGCAGTAGCATCCTCCCAAAAGTGGCTGCGTTGTGAGTTGGAGCCAGCAAAGTAGCCTTGATTTTCAATCATAGCCATGTTGTCGGCAATGAAAGACACGAGCCAATCATTCTCTTCATGTGGTAGGGGCCCTCATAGTAGGCGGTGTTGACAGCCTTTCGAGTCGCATCATGGGACTGAGCAGCCTCATGCGCCACTGTGTAGGGGAGAAATTAGACAGCAATTAATTGGAGAAAGCAAAGAAAGAGGGCCAACAGTGGACCAGTAACAGGGACTCAGTGGATAGCTGAGACAGGAACTCGTTGTATAAGACATGGTGCGACGCTGACCATGCTGTTGAGGTACTTGCCCACTTTCTCACTGAGTTCTGCTGCTCATTGAACGATTTGCAAAGATGGTTTTGGCTATTCTACTCAACTCGCCTTTTCGGTTTTGGCCTGCAGTTGGCACTTTCCCTTGGGTATACCTTTCTAGGCATGAGTCTATTCCTTTCTAGGCTTTCTAGGCACCGTAATTGAGGAGGGCGATGGTGGTGAGGAGGCCGATAACATAAAATATTTCCACATGGCACTCGGTGGATGCCCAGGAACTTTCCGTACAGTTGCGACACGGTAGCTTCCGCTTCTGGATAAACAAGTAGAACCTGCTCTATGCTTACTTTACGGATGAAAGTGGGGGTTCGAACTGTTGTTGAACTGTTGAACCCTTTCTCTTTGTTGTCGGATGGGCATTGAAGCCCACCCTTCTTTTCCAGCATAAAGCTGAGATCTCCAAAAAAAAAACTGTGGGTGGCTGGGTCTTCTGACGGGCTCCGGATCCCCCAGTGGTCTTGAATCTCTGGACGATGCTGTGGACAGTTGGTCGAGGGAAATTGAGAAGTTTGGTAATTTTCCCAAGATATTGGTTGATTTTATGGAGTTTGCAGATGGTGAGCAGGTTTGCTGATCAAGCGCCATTAGTATCCAAGTCAAATCTCTCCCACATAAAGTTGCTCCCCAAAAAGGCCTGTCATCCGCTTTGTGCCCACAGCGTGACCTTGCGTTTTTTCCCAGTGCCCCTGTGGTGAGATGCAAGTACAAGATTGGGTAATATATCAAGCAAAGAAATAAAGCTCCGCCTGGCCTTGGCCTGCAAAGACCTTGGCCTGCCGCTTCTGGACGCCTCCTTGGGGGCGGTGGAGGCGGTTGCTGGGGTCAGGCTGGTTGGCCTAGGGAGGCAAAGGAGAGAGAGAAAGGAGAGGGTGGCTAACCGAATCGTCGGAGGAGGTGGTGGAGGACTCCTCGCCAGAGGGGAGGCCGAGAGGCTGGAACTTCTTGCTGCCGCTGGACATCTCTTCACTGGACTGGCTAGGCTAGTGGAGGAATGCACTGCAATCCAGGGATGGATGGGAGGAGGGTGGATGGAAGGAGGATAGGAGCAGAGGGAAGGGTTGTGAAAGAGCCAAGGGCCCTTTGTTTCGGAATCAAGCAGCCATGCCTTCCAGCTTCATCATAGGGATGTGGGGTAGGGGAAGAGATTGTGCAGAGAGTGGTGGAGTTGAATAGGGGTGCAGTTCTCACGCCAATAGATGTTTTCATGCCCGCCTGCCACTACAGCCTTCACTGGGGGCACTCCAATCCCACCATCTGCCACGAAGTAGTTCCTAGTAGGTGGGATGTGGAGGTGCTGCTGGAGGCGTCGTGTTTGCGGCCCTCCGCCCATCACTGCCGCCGTCGCAGAGCCTCCTGCTTGAGCAGTCTGAGGCTTTCGTTGATTTCCTCGTCGGACATGGTGGTGTAGGATGAGGTGAGCTTGAGGAGGATCCGCCTGGCTTTCTTGCGGCGGAAGAACCGTCATGCCTTCCGGCACGCCCGTCGCAGGGCACTGTCGTAGTGACAGTGCCCTGGGCGGGCGCCCGGGTGGGCACTCTGGTACCAGAGCGTGACTGCGCCGACCCCGAAGAGCATTGGGCATGTGCAGATGCTCATGGGTTCCTCGTTCAGCTGCTTGGCATTGGGAAAGAAAGTGGCGGCGACGCTCTTCTCCAGCCATTCCTGGAGCTTTATGTCTTCAGGTCGCCGAATCCAATGCATGGCAGCACAGCGCGCATGTGCTTTGGCAGGTTCGCTTTGTTGGCCTGCAAATGGGAAGAGTGTCCTTGACACTTTGCAGGGGCGGCCAGGGATCGGATTGGAACAAAGAATTCAGTTAATTTTGGCTGTTTTTTGGGCAGGTCAAAAATTTTCTGAAAAAAATTTTTGTCCAAATTTCCGCTAAATTCCAGCTGGATTTGAAAGAGCATGTTTAAATTAGTGGTTACTGAAAGTTTCATGAGAAACGGTGCCCCAGCAAGCAAATACAAAGCCTGGGATGAGGGAGAAATGACTATTATTTACTGACGTCAGTAGTGAAAAAAAAGTCGAAAGTTTTTCTCCAAAATTCCGGCTGCGACCTATGTTGTTTTGTAGAGCAGGTCTCAAATAGCCTAGAGGCCAAGTTTCATGAGAAACGGAGCTTTATTGGCTGAGAACGACAGGGTTGAAGTTCAAAGGCGAAAGCCTTTAGGGCCTAGGTTGTCGGCTGGCTACCCACTCGGCCGATTTCTGTTTAAAAGCTGACCAAACTGAACTTAGGAGCCGATGAGCAAGGAATGAACTCAGAAGAATCCTGATTTCTCCATGAGTTTAGCTTGCCTTTAGCTGAAATTCACCTATCCTGGGTGAAATTTCATGCCAAATTTAATGGAGCCATCCATTTTCCTCTTTTCTCAATTCTCAGTGCCGAAAAAAATCGCCCCCAAAAGGAAGTAAGTTAATGCTCATAACATTCCTTTCTGGACAACTGGCAAAGAGTGTCGATTGAGGGAAAGTGGTTGGCTGACCTCTGCCCAGCCGAAGAAGGGAAGAGGGCGGCTGATTGCCTTTGAAGGTGGCCAAGTCCACGAATGGTTCCCCGGTGAACCATCGTGCGGAGGGAGGGAGCAGGCCTGACAGATTGTCGTCCTGCTGGAGGAACTGGCCTGGGCTGTAGCCCTGAAACTCCTCCTCCCAACCCCGACCCTCCGGCTCCAAGTGTGGAGGACTTGAGTCTTCTCCACTCTCCACCCCTCCTCCGCTCTCCATCGCCTCCCCCTCTTGAGAGAGTAGAGGAGGAGGGAAAGAGAAGGGTGGATGTGAGTAGGCAGAGGGCATTGCTGGGGCGAGGTGGTCGATGGGCGGAAGAACGCCGTCCTCCTCTATGGGCTGCTGTGGAGGATCGTCTCCCCAGCCCTCTTCATCCCCGTCTGAGCTCCAGCCAGACCCGGAGTACGGTGAGTACTGGCCAAGGTCCAACTCACCCGGGATGAGGTTCTCCTTCTCTGCCCACGGGTTGCTGTGGATGCGCAGCTGACGCTGTTACTCCACTTGTACTGTGCGGCCCAGGTCGCCGAAGATATTATTGAACTCTTGATTGTAGGTGGACCCTGGGACTACTGCCTCCGGCTGCCCATTGACTGACTGGAGTGGCATCTGGAAGGGTGCCGGGGATGAGGACGCAAGGAGGAGAGGAGAGGGTAGATAAACGCCGGATTTGAAGCCGCGCCTCTCTCAGCACCTCAAAACATTGGACTACTGTACATTAGGCAACACTAGGAGGCAGAGGAGTCGATACTCAGTCAGTCTTCATTCCTCAGCCCTTGCTAAGCTAAGAAAAAAGAAGTAGTGGAGAGATGCCCATGGCTGGAGGTTGCATGGCGGAGGTTCGCCTGAAGCTGATGGAAATGCAGCAGAAGCTGGAGGAAGCTCTCGAGTTCACCGATGACCAGGACATCATGGACCCCCTCAACAACGTCCACGATGGCCTCAAGCATCTCCACGAGATCCTGAGGCCGATCCCATTAGGTGCGACGATCCGATTTCAAAGTCGAAATTATGACCTCGAAATTTGCAGCAAATGGTCTCATTAGGTTTTGCTATCTAGTGAAACCAGCACTCAATATTTCAGCACTATGACTTTGTGTCGCATCTAATGAGACCAATTCTAATTATTGCTTACGATTTTGAAACAATTGCTGATTATTCATCTACAAAGCCTATTTTGTTGTTTTCAAATAAATACACTGTACATTACAAAACAAGACTAAAATGATACAGCATGCAAAGCTTATGAATTTTAAATCGTCAAGAGATCAAAACAAGATTTTACGCAATCATGGTTTATTTCCATAAAACAAAAATATTTGAGCCAAAATTTTTACATGTCCAATTCATTGGTATTGTTCCATCTAAAAACTACGCTGGTCATTCATAATCAGATCGTCGGTCAGAAAATTGACTTAACTTATGATCAAAGCAGCAGTCATAATGGTAATAATCAGCATTGCTTATTGGTTATTCTACTGATCGAAAAGAGTAAAATGGATTGCCAACCGTAGATACCTTTTTGTACTTCATTTTTATTTCGTATCAGTAATGCCAACACTGCCGTCAAAATCATGGAACCAATTTTAAAAAAAATTTAAAATTTGGCGCTCAAAAGGAAAATATGTTATAGATAGTTAAAACTGTATGAGGATGTTTAAGACAACCTTTTTGAGAGATGTGAGAATTTTTGGACAAATTTTTTGACCCCCTATTTTTATGATTGGATTTGAAAAAGGGATCAATTTTATACTATGTCCTAAAGCGAGAGCTTTTTAAAACCTCCCGTTGGCTCACAATTGAGATTTCTTTGAAGAGAGGTCAGGCAAATCGGGCAAAATCCAGAATTTCTTACTTTGATCACTTAAATCGCTGTAACTAGATTAGCACTCGATGAAATTCAAAAATTCCACCTGTGCTGAACCCATTAGAGTCTAAGTCGAATTTCTATGCCATTGGAATACAGAAACATGTGTTATTTTGCACTGCTTTTTCGGTTCAAACTTGGAAATCACGAAATCAGAAATTTTAGATTTTTCCTAAAACTCAAATTTTTGATGTTTCAATGAAATTGAACAAACTTTTAACATGCATTTTTGAATTTCTCGTGAAATTTTGACCCTAGAAATGTCTTTCTGCCGCTTCTAAATTGCTGCTCATATCTGACTTTGGTCTCATTTCTGTGAGAAGGTCTAACCAAGCCCTATGTTATAACATAGGAGGTTTCAGCTTTGACAAAATTTTTGCACTAAAAAACTTCCTGTTCTTCAGGATAACAATATTGATTGTTTTCCTTTTATGGTCTACTTACCATAGGCCTAAGGCAGGTATCTACCTAAAAAAATTACAGGGTCACTGTTTACATTTATTAAAATGGGTCCAAAGTTTGCGTGCAGGTCAAGAATGTGCCCTATGCTACAACATAGGCCAAAAGTGACCAAAAAATTTTTGGTCTTGAAATTTGATTTCAATGCCCTAAATCGATGCTCCAACCTCAAATACACCAGAATATATCATTTTTATGTCCAATTTTGACATATTTTCAGATTTGACGTTTTCAGTATTTTTGATCAATTTTGTCTCAAATGGGACAAAATCAAGAAAACGTCAAATCTGAAATTATGTCAAAATTGGACATAAATATGATATATTCTGGTGTAATTGAGGTTGGAGCATCGATTTAGGGCAATGAAATCAAATTTCAAGACCAAAAATTTTTTGGTCACTTTTGGCCTATGTTGTAGCATAGGGCACATTCTTGACCTGCACGCAAACTTTGGACCCATTTTAATAAATGTAAACAGTGACCCTGTAATTTTTTTAGGTAGATACCTGCCTTAGGCCTATGGTAAGTAGACCATAAAAGGAAAACAATCAATATTGTTATCCTGAAGAACAGGAAGTTTTTTAGTGCAAAAATTTTGTCAAAGCTGAAACCTCCTATGTTATAACATAGGGCTTGGTTAGACCTTCTCACAGAAATGAGACCAAAGTCAGATATGAGCAGCAATTTAGAAGCGGCAGAAAGACATTTCTAGGGTCAAAATTTCACGAGAAATTCAAAAATGCATTTTAAAAGTTTGTTCAATTTCATTGAAATATCAAAAATTTGAGTTTTAGGAAAAATCTAAAATTTCTGATTTCGTGATTTCCAAGTTTGAACCGAAAAAGCAGGGCAAAACAACACATGTTTCTGTATTCCAATGGCATAGAAATTTGATTTAGACTCTAATGGGTTCAGCACAGGTGGAATTTTTGAATTTCATTGAGTGCTAATCTAGTTACAGCGATTTAAGTGATCAAAGTAAGAAATTCTGGATTTTGCCCGATTTGCCTGACCTCTCTTCAAAGAAATCTCAATTGTGAGCCAACGGGAGGTTTTTAAAAGCTCTCGCTTTAGGACATAGTATAAAATTAATCCCTTTTTCATATCCAATCATAAAAATGGGGGGTCAAAAAATTTGTCCAAAGCCCCCTAAAAATTCTGACACCTCTCAAAAAGCCTGTCTTAAAACCTGTCCCATGTTGAAGAGGGCCTAATTTTAGCCTAAGTTTGTTTTGAGGGCAAACCACCATAACTAGGTCATGATAGACTATAACTGTCCAAAACTTAAGATGTATTTGAAATTAGCACCTCCAGAGGTGCGACCCTAAATCTACGAATTTCAGCTGAAATTCGTAGCAATGATCCCATTAGGTAGTGGAAGCTACGAATTTCAGCTACAAATTTCAAATTCGTAGTCTTTTTTCAAATTCGTAGTAGATCCTAATGAGACCAATTTTTCGCAGCTAATGGGATCAATTTCGGGTGAAATTTTGACTTAATGGGACCACCCAAAATTTGACCCCAAAGTCGGAGCTAATGGGATCGGCCTCTGGACGAGGATCAGGAGGAGAACAAGGCAGACTCCACCTCTTCCGACTCCGATGCCACACTCAACATTCTCCCAGCCACCCCGCCTACTCCAGCCAAGCGCAAGATGCCCAGTCCCTCTCCATCTCCACCCAAGGCTCCGGCTGCTAAGGCCCTCAAGCACAAAGGTTTGCCTCCAATTGCCCCATTGACACTGTCTATAGAAACACATGGACTTGGCAATTGCAGCTGAAGGAGGGAAGTAGGTGGAGTTGGCGCCGTTTGGCATTCTAGACTCACAGGACTCCGGGACTTTTGGCTGCCACTTTGTCTCTTTGACCACTTTCAATGCCTGCAATCGCTTTTTTCCCAGTATTTCATTCTCCACTACTTCTTTTCTGCCATTTGATGAAAAACCAGTATAGCAACATTCGTAAAGCAAATGTGCATAAAACAAAGGTTGTGCATCATTTCAAAGAAGCATAATCAGCCCCTCAATCTATTTGGCTCTAACAACTAATGAGTGAAATTCAGGTGCTAAAATCAAGTGCACTACTTTTAAAAATCTTTGCCAATCCTAACTAGCCTCAAAAGATGCTCCAAGCGGTTTCTTCCTCATCACATTCCTTGAAGTCAAGGCGGCGCTTTGGGAGCAGTGGCTGGAGGACTGCATACTCACCATCATCACGCCCATCTCAAAAGGCCCCAGATTTGTGCAGCAAGTGAGGGAAGGGGGAGGGAACCAGTAGGAGGAGGGGTGGGAGGTAGGTAGGGGCTGTTGAGCTAGCTGGTGGCAACGGAGTGGCTGGCCTCAGTGCTTGTGGCGTGGGGAGTAGGCTCAGGCCCCATAGTGGAAGGCGGCGAAGGGGTGTGCTTGTGGCTGGCGGCTTCTTGGCATGCGGAGGAGGCACTGGAGGAGGAAGTTGAGGACGCGGGAGCGGTAGCAGTAGAGCTAGTGATTCCGGCCCAATGGTGGGTAAATGGAATTTTTGAGATATCATTGGCCCTGCATTGGCCCTACTACCCGTCAGCCAGCATTTGCATTTGCCCTGCATTTGCCCTACTGCCCGCTTCCAACCGATTTCATTCCATTTCATTCCACCTTTTCACCTACCCAACTAAAATTTGTTCAATTTTTTATAACATAGAAAAATTCGTGTATTTTCTTCCTGTGTGCACGGGTGTGCTCTTAAATAATGCTGGAAACGACTGAGACTCTCTCCTCCTATGCAACACATGCAACAAAAAGGCAGAAGCAGAAACGGAACAACCAGCAAGGGTGCCTATGCACCAGAAAACAGCGTAAAGCAATGCAGGACTGCAATTGAGGTCACTGGGGTGTTTGGATGAAAAGGGCAGACGGCAGTGTGATAAGAGGAAAGGGGATTTTGAGGGAAAGTGGCCGGGGTCTTAGTAGGACGGCGAGGGGGGCATTGGAGGGGAAGGGGACCGGGATCCGGAGCGAGTGGAGTCCGGCTCAGCCGGTTTGGGTGGCGTTGCCCCGAACTCCAGGTCCTTGGACCGCTGCTCCCAGTCCATGCTGTTCATGCGGAAGATGAACTTCTTCTTCGCGATCATCTTCACGGCACCCACTGCAAGCACATTGTTCCTGGGATAGGGCATAAATGGAAATTAGGTGAAATGGAACTCTTGCGCTTGGGCGCGGCCTTCTGGGCTGGCTTCTTGCGCGGGCTTGGCTTGGGCTTTGGAAGTGGGGATGGCGTCTTGGGGAGTAGATCGAGGGGTCCGGAGTCGCTGGAGTCAGAGTCCTCCTCGCTGCTTGATCGCTCCCCAGCCTCCTCTCCGAGCATCTTGAGCATCCGGTTGAGCTTGTCGTGTGCGCCGGTGAGCTCCTCCGTCACCGTCTCGTTCTCGTTCTCCAGGAGGGCAGCCTCCAGCTTGGACTGCACGCTCCAGCACAGCAGTCGCATCTCAGCCACTCGGCCACGCTCCATCGGCATCTTTCACTGCTCTCCTCTTTCTACCACTCTTTTCTCTTCTACAAGGCTGAACAATGAAGACCAAACTGTCGCCAATGCAAAACTAGGTATTTGTTAGGTGATTTTCATCCACCCACTTTTTCATCCATTTCTACTGCCTTTGGTGCTGTGAACATTTATTGAGACCCAATCAGTCAAACAAAAGTTGGCAACAAAAGGCTGGAAAACCTAAGCAAAAGATTTAGCAAAGAATAGCACTGTTCATCTGGAAAAGAATCTCTGCATGCACACTAGGCTCTGAGAGACGATTGTGGTGCTCATTCAGAATAAGGCCCATTTTAGAGAAGATGCGTTCGTCATCAGCACTGGATGAGGGGCAAGAGAGGAGGGAGAGGGCCAAGGATTTGAGCAGGTTTGAGCCAGCGATGAGAGGGGAGATGGTGTTGTAGTTGGGCCATTTGTTGTCGTTGACAGTCCACCAGTCAATCGGATTCAGCTCTGAAAGCTCTTCGGGGTAGTCTTCACCGTGCTTGGCGCGGAAGTGGCTAACGAGGTTGGCGAGACAGCCCTTGATGTCAAGCGTACAGACTCCACCCTTCTTAAAGGGTGTATGACACCAAACACGGCCCCCTGCTTTTGTCCCTATCCAGTCACAAGGGACCGCTTTCCAGGCTTTGGACATCTTTCTTTTACCCATCACTCACAGCTGCACTCCACTGACGAAATTAATGCGGCTAGTGAATGCGTATAGGAGTAACGGCGCATGCCCTGCCTTCATTCAGGGACAAATAGCGCAAAACTAACCTCATGTTCAGGAGTCTCAGTAGCATTAGGCCAAAAATATTCCGCAATTGGTTCCAAATCAATTTCAATCTCAACGTTCATCAACACGAACTTTACTGTCAGAGCCACAAAGAGTGCTTTCATGAATCCAGCCATCTTTGATGCCTCCTGTGGGAAAAGTGATAGGCGAATCCTTCATGACCTTGGAGCAGCTGAACAATACAGGAGGGGTGGGAACATTTGTGGTGCCTTTTTTCTGGACACCCGCGTCTTATATGTTGGGTAGGTGAAAACCACCTGTCTTTCCATTCACTTACCATTGCCCCTAGTCCCGAATTTTCAAAATTCCAACTCATTGGATTGGCCCTGCCCAATGATAATTTTCAAAAAAAAATATCATTTTTTTATCACTTATCACCCGTTTACTACCTACCCCTTTACCATTTACCCATCATTGTTCCGGCCTTGCTCGCGCTCCCCTCCTTAGGCTTCAAGAAGGGCTGCAGTGGATCCGCCAGCTCCCCGCCCTCAGTCTCCAGGCCCTGATTAGCTTGGCCAGTCAAAAGCCCCCATTGCTGAAGAAGGCGGCACTCATTTCTCTGCCGCTAAGAGAGGAATGTGTGCCTCTGGGTCCAGATGGCGGCGTTGGCGGCACGGGTAGCACTGTACGGAGAAGATAAAGACCCCGCTGCCACTCACCCCTCCAACGAACACAGTGAAACCCACACCTATCCAGTACTCCTGCATATTCTGACTGCTTTGCTTGCTTTTCATTCTCTCTTGACAAGAATGCAAGAATCTCTTTTGACCTCTTTTGAGTGGGGCTGGGATTGGAGGGGAGGGGGGTGGGTTGTCAGTGGTTAAGGCTCAGTTCTGGGTCATGTCCTTGCAGTGAAATTGGTAACTAGAGTAGCTGAGCACAGCCGGGCGAAATGCCAGGTTCGCCACACCTCCGACAAGTGATGGTTGGGCATACTTCCCCTTGGCAGTGTGGGCGGGGGAGTAGGAGAGGGAAAAGGAAAAGGATCCTTGCGATGGAATATTGCATTTGCAATGGACTCCAGCAAGTTTTGGAGCAACATGATGCCTGCCAGGACCATGTAGACCTTAAATAAGGTCCCATTGAGTCTTTGATTCATCTTATCATTCATTCATTCATCATCCATTATCCATTCAGGGAGTATTCAGGTTTGGCCCACTTTTCTGACAGTTTATACTCTTGAAGATGGCCGGGATGCTGCAAAAGTTTTCCCATCATCTCTTCTCTCACTCTAAGACACTATTCACTCACTTGGAAAGGACTAAGAGCTGCAAGGCTAGGGAGTAGGGTGTAAGGGGCAAGTGCATTGACTTTCGGATAATTCGCTCAAAAGAAACTCAGGTCATTTTGAAAGGTCTCTCAGCATCACTACACAAGCCGAATCCAAGCACCATTGTACCTGAATTGTTATTCATCAGCGTCTTTATGCTTAGTGTTTTATTCTAACGCTTGGAAACAAATGTCAGTTTACAACACACTCCCGAGGCTTCACCTTATATCAGAGGGCTGGAATGGTTGGCCCATGAATAGCACGATTGAGAAAATGGTAGACATAGAAGTAGTGTCTCTTTCTTCTTTCTTTTCTTTTCTTTCATTTTATCATCGTCCTTAGACGAGAGAGATGACAGAATCACTACAAGGCGAGGCTGAACATGAGAAAGGGAAGATGCGGCAGGGTGGGCCAGGGCAAGGGGTAGCAAGGCAGATAGTCAGGTAGTATTTGTGAGATCAGCATCAAGCATTGCCCGAACGGCTTCCAGAGGCCGATCCCATTAGCTCTGACTTTGGGGTCGAAATTTGGGTTGTCCCATTAGGTCAAAATTTCAGTCGAAGTTGATCCCATTAGCTGCGGAAAATTGGTCTCATTAGGATCTACTACGAATTTGAAAAACGACTACGAATTTGAAATTCGTAGCTGTAATTTGTAGCTACCACTACCTAATGGGATCATTGCTACGAATTTCAGCTGAAATTCGTAGATATGGAGTTGCAGCACCACTTTTAGATTTTGGACAGTTATAGCCTACCATGACCTAGTTATGGTGGTTTGTCCCAAAAACAAAATTAGGCTAAAATTAGGCTCTCTTCAACATGGAATGGGTTTTAAACGCCCTCATGTAGTTTTAACTACCTAAAACGTATTTTCATTTTGAGCGCATAATTTCAAAACCCTTTTCTCCAGAAAAAATTTAGCCCACTTTTATATTTGTCAAAATCGGTTTATTTTGATTGTAGGAAATGCGAAGGACACATCATTAAAAACGAAAAAGACTTGCCGTCTCTTGCTTTAGGGACGTTCTTTGGCTGAGGGTTAAACGTCCTGCCTTACTTTGCACCATTTTTTCCTTTGGTCATCTCCACCTCATCTTCATCCGATAAGTTTTTAGGCAGATAATCCGGATCCTTTTCCTCGTCAGTGGTAAATATTCCAGGGTTAAACATACTTTTTCTCTGACTTCAAAGGTGGAAAGTTTTCAATAAACACTCCTAGCTTTTGCTTCTATATAGCGCAATTTTTTATAGACACAAATGTTTCAAAATGGTAAGCACTTATATGAAGTGGTCTCATTAGCTGTGACACATAGTCGCAGTGCTGAAATATTGAGTGCTGGTTTCACTAGATACCAAAACCTAATGAGACCATTTGCTGCAAATTTCGAGGTCATAATTTCGACTTTGAAATTGGATCGTCGCACCTAGTGGGATCGGCCTCAGGAAGGCTCGTCGCTTCTCCTTTGCAGCACTGGCGGAGAGGCGCCATGCTGCAGCCCGCCTTGGCCAGAGTTCCCGCCTGCTCATCACCCCAGTCCCCGTTTCAGCAAAGTGGTGTAGGCCCCGGAGGTTGGAGTGGAGAAGAGGGAAGAAAATGGGGTGTCCATGCCAGGCTTCCTGTTCCTCGGGGGAGGGGGCTGAGAGAGGGGAGGAGCGGGTGAGGCAGATATGGAAGCATTTGTGGATTAAGAGGAGGTCTGCTGTGATTCTCCGCCTTTCTTCGTCTCCTTTGATGAAGTTAAGTGAGAGGACAATGAAGTGGCAGTGCAGGGTGGATTGGGCGCGAATCTTTGCATCGTAGCCCTGTGCTAGGTCTAGCATGCCGCAGCTCTGCCCAGAGATTGGAGGCCATTTGCTCCAGCCCCTCCTCGTCCTGGCCGCGCTCTGTCTTCTCCCTCAGCACCCCTCTCATCTCCGCCAGTATCCCCCCATTCCGCTCCCGCAGATCCGGGCAGCTGAGCCAGTTTCTCTTCCAGCCCTGCCTGCACACCTCATCCAATCAGCTTCATCCGCCACAGCCTGCATTCCGCCTAACATTTCACCAGGGTGGGATGCACAGGAAATGGACTCTTTATGCCTCAAAAGAGGAGGAGCATGCCAGAGTTTCTGAGGAGGACTGGGATAAGGCAGAAGATAGAATGGAATGGGGCAAGGTATGGGGCCAAAGCATGGTATGGTAGTGGGGATCGCATGAGGGCATGGAGAAAGGGGATAGAGCACAAAAGGTGGAGGCATCTACGCGTCTTAGAGGGGGGGACTAGGCTGTCTGCATCGATTTGAAGGGTGACTCATGGCATGGGCGTGATACTCCTGGTAGGGGACAAGCCCCTACTCCTGGTAGGCAGGCCGAGACCTTTTGGCCTTCAATGGCCTCCTCTGCTAAGGAGCCAAAGTCTTCCAGCTCGGCATCCCTCTCCCGTAGCAAAATTTGTTCACTGTGTTGGTCGACTCAGGACGCCATAGCCCATTCTTAAGGTGGTGGGTGACGACGCTGGATAGGGGGGAAGACGTCTTTGAGCTTTGTGTGTGGTTCCAGCGATAGGAGGCCATGCGTAGGATTGTACCAGCCAAAGCGTTGACACAGCCGGCCGATGCTCCCTCCTGCTCATCCGCAGTCACAGATCAGCAGCTGAATGAATGTGCTGATTGAGAGTACGGGGTGGGAAAGGATGGGATTTTTGTTATACCGCAGCTCTTCGGATTTATCAGCACATGCCTTTATTTATCGAAAATTTGTGCACACTCTCATTGATATAAGCAACCTCCACCCATCCTGCCTTCGTGGTTCTGGCCAACCCACTGGATGAGGAGCTAGTGTCTGCTGGCTTTGGCTTAGGCTTTAGCAACCAATGGCTGGGGCATTTATAGGTTTGGCAGAGGGTCCAGAATTTCACATTTCTTTGGCAGAGGGTCTGCTCTCATTTCACATTTCTTGGACTTAGGCTTACAAAGGAACAGATGTTGTTCAAGTGGAAGTCCACCACTGTGGTCTCTGAGGAGCCCGCCTTCCGCATGTCCAACCGGCAGCTTGACAAACAAACAAGCATCTCATAATGATCAACACCTTTCTGCTGTGTGGCATGGTGCACCGTCCAAGGGAGGTCTGCTCCCCCACCACGGTGACTTTGGAGATGTGGATGTTGTTAATGTAGTCATGTGTTGTGATGAGGTGGAATGTATAGAGTTGTGGATGGGGTAACCCAGCGGAAGTGCTTTTGCGTAGTGGAATGGAGGGAGAGGCAGAGTCGGTGTGGCGCCAGTGGATGAAGAGCCAAAAATTACTGCTACACCAAAGCTGCCGCTCCAGGTGGATATCCGTCGCCAGGTAGCACAAAAACCACAGCAATTCTTTTGCTGGCTCAGTGTCCTGCATGAGTGGGTGGGTTAAAGTTATGGGTGCGAAGAATGTGTGGTAGATGAAACATGGATGAAGGGGCGGAGTAGAGGGCCCCGTTGCATCAGGGTGTTGGGGTCAATGTGTTCATGAGGTGAATGGCCCTCTGCCCATGGAAACGGGCCAAACTCTGCCATAGGACAATCCTGCTCGGCTCGGAGAAGTAAGCGCCAGCAGCGACTGGCTCTTGCCTCCTTTTGAGCCGTGTGTTTGATGGCACGTTGTAGTTTTTCGCGAAGCCTTGGCCACTAGGAGGCGCTCTCACTGCATTGCGCATCGTCCAGACGTCCACACCTTTTGTTCATGCATGATGGAGAAGAAATTTGAAATTATCAGAAAGGAACCATCCTCGTTGATCTACGGTATAGCCAGGTATGTCCTTAGTGTCGTTTTTGAAACCATGGGATTCGATCCTTGCATAGAACTGAAGCAGTTGAATGGAATGAGGATGGGTGTGTGAAAGCAGAAAAGGCTGAATGAGGCAGTGAAGAGGTCAGGAAGTGCAGGAGGGACTGGGCGTCCTTGGTGGGTCTGGGTTGGCGTTGACGTCGAGGGACCTTTATCATCATTCGCCTCCAACTTCTCAATAACTGACTTTTGCTGGTTCTGGGCTACACCGACTCCTGCTACTCCCTGAGAACCTAATGGGAATGGGTAAAGGAAGACGGGTGTGTTGTGTTGTAACCAACCATTCGAGGCATGTGCATCCGCAGTAAGAAAAACTCCATGCCGGAGCAGCGAACGAGGAAGCGCAAAGAGGAGTTGAGGCCTAGGCCGGTCCAGTTTGTTGTCTCCCAGTCTGGCCAGCTCCGCTACAAACTCCGCACAGAGCATTGGATGCCACCCGGAAAGTGTAGTCGGTGATTGGGAGATTGAAATTCGTTTTCGAAACTCAACAACTCTGCTCGATGATCTCGTGTATAAGGTTTCAGGGCAGTCAAATGCCATATCAGACTGGACTGTCTTTTTAAATGGCAAGTTGCCTTTCTTCTTCTAGAAGAAGGAGTAGGAGGACAAATTGGAAATAGGTGGCTCTGAAATATGCTTTTAGAGGAAAGAAGAAATGGCTGATATATGCTCTGAAATAAAAGCAGATACGCAATGGTGATGGGATGAAAGAGAGTGAAGCCTACAGTGACAATGCCAATGAATGTTAAATGTGAGATTAGAAAGTAATTGCAATTGCATTGAGTTATTGATTGAATCATGTCACCTGCATTCCCTTGTAGATGAACTGCATCATGGCTTGACCAATGACAATGGTCTTAAAGTAGAAGCCGCGGTCTCCAGTAGCCAATTCTTTTTGCGGCACCGACACCGCCTTTAACATAGGGAGGTGGTGCTGGTGCTGGTGTAGCCAGCACCGTCAAATTCTATTTGCCTCGGCCTGTGGTGTCATGGTGTCGTGGTGGAGCTACCCTGGGTAGGGGCAGGGTAGTTTGCACCGGCACCACGGTGCAAATAGCTTGCTGCCGTCAAATGAATGTGATCTAAGCATTGTTTTTGCTTCTGTCTTTGATTAACTGCATAGAAAAATATCCAATTGCTTTTATTTGCTGTTTTTCGCACAAAAGCAACTGCACACTGACGCGCAAAAAATGGCAGACAATTTCTTGTGCCTGCAAAACACAGAAAATTATTGAGTACTGAATGAAAAAAAAACTAAAAATAAATGCTGCACCTTTTTTTGCTTCGGCAAAGGCCAGAGAATGATGAGGAAGATGGCGCCAATGGCCAAGGAAGGCAGAGAAATCGAGTTCTCCTTTGTGCTCGTCCCTACCAACGCCTGAACGACTGGGACTTCTATCAGCGATTTAGGTTTCAAACACTTGAACATTGTCCTGAATACAGGTTAGCCTGGACGAAAATGTCAGATTCAACAAGGCAGCAGTGACTGAGCTGAGCAGGCGCTTTGTGAGGCAGAGAGAAGTGAGACAGGAGCGGCAGATTTGAGGAGAAGGAGGAGGAGGAGGAGAAATGACGCAAAAGCAGATATAGTGAATATAGTGCTAGAAGGCAAATGCAGGTATAGTAAATAACTGATGGAAAGAAATAATTGCAGTAATTCCAGAATAGAAATGCATTGATAGTGCAGAAACTAGCAGTGAATAATCTTAGAAGCAGGAAAAGTAGTTAGTGCAAAAAGATACGATCCAAGGATGCTATTTCCTTCTCAAGCTTTTCAATCTTGAGAGCCTGAATTCGCGACTCATTCTCAGCCAATTGCACTTGATGTGATGCTAGCTGAATCTCTATATCAATGAGCTGCTCTTTTTTCCCCCATCAGGCGCATCTGCATCTCCGCTCGCTGGACCTCAACCTGGCCGAGATGAGAGATGGCCTGGTGGGTGGCCTCCGTGGACTGCTGCGACGGAGCCGCCTCCGCCTCTCCCAGCACCTTTGCTGCCTTTCCTCCGCCTTTCTTCTCTCAAATTCACAGTCCAAAATGCAGGGAAATGGCAGAAAGCGAAAGAACTGGGCAGGGAAGAAGTGTTGTGGAGGCTGGCAGAGGCCGTGGATGAATAGAGGATGAGCGGTGAGGAGGGTGTGGCAAAAGGAGCTGTGCTGGTCTCAGGCTGAGTGTCCAATGTGGCGCTGGGCGGCTGCATGGAGACATGATTTAACATGTTATAATATGGAGTGTTCGGGAAGGAATACTAAAAGGGGGGGCACGGATGCGAAAATAATTTATTTTCCGAATTGGCTATCTGTTATCGGCTCGTTCTCAATCTCAATCATTTCTGAAGCTTTTCTAGTGCGCTTTTTTTTCAAAACTTCCGGTTGAGCAGCTCCAGACGAGCAGCACATTTGCGCTTGTGCAAAATAACATCCACCAAAATGAGCTTAAAAATGCTGCTCCGGAAGTTTATGCTCTACATAAGCAGCCAAACCGACTCATGTATGTTTCAAAAATATGCCACATGTTACTGTGATAAAAATAATAATAATATAAGATGGCCGGGATGCTGCAAAAGTTTTCCCATCATCTCTTCTCTCACTCTAAGACACTATTCACTCACTTGGAAAGGACTAAGAGCTGCAAGGCTAGGGAGTAGGGTGTAAGGGGCAAGTGCATTGACTTTCGGATAATTCGCTCAAAAGAAACTCAGGTCATTTTGAAAGGTCTCTCAGCATCACTACACAAGCCTAAGTCCAAGCACCATTGTACCTGAATTGTTATTCATCAGCGTCTTTATGCTTAGTGTTTTATTCTAACGCTTGGAAACAAATGTCAGTTTACAACACACTCCCGAGGCTTCACCTTATATCAGAGGGCTGGAATGGTTGGCCCATGAATAGCACGATTGAGAAAATGGTAGACATAGAAGTAGTGTCTCTTTCTTCTTTCTTTTCTTTTCTTTCATTTTATCATCGTCCTTAGACGAGAGAGATGACAGAATCACTACAAGGCGAGGCTGAACATGAGAAAGGGAAGATGCGGCAGGGTGGGTCAGGGCAAGGGGTAGCAAGGCAGATAGTCAGGTAGTATTTGTGAGATCAGCATCAAGCATTGCCCGAACGGCTTCCAGAGGCCGATCCCATTAGCTCTGACTTTGGGGTCGAAATCCGAGTTGTCCCATTAGGTCAAAATTTCAGTCGAAGTTGTTCCCCATTAGCTGCGGAAAATTGGTCTCATTAGGATCTACTACGAATTTGCAAAACGACTACG
>JASANA010003862.1:0-23550 GCA_030248095.1 Ptycholaimellus sp. GST1_10
ACGGCGAAGCTCAACCTAGTCTTATATAATACGGGTGATGCCATTTTGGGGGGTGCCTCGGCGCCACCTGGATTCTTTACTTATCTTGGCATATGATAACTCTTTGTATGGCTTTTGACAAGTTATTCAATATTTTTTGGGGCGCGCAGTGTATGGGTAATGCTGAAAATATGAAATAATCGAAAACGTTTCCATTTTTGCGATTTTTGGCCATTTTTTGACTTTGAAACCCCATAACTCATCCAGTTTTTAACTTTTTCTGTCGGACTTTTTTTTAAATTAAAGGTACAAGAGTTTTGCATTAAATCCATTGGTTAGTTTTCAAAGTTTTGAGACAAATGTTTTTTAAAAAATGGATTGACTGATACCAATTTTTCGATTTTTGGCCTACCCAGGAGTCTGATGTATTTGGAATGAATCAAGTATTTCTTCAAGGCAATGGTGGGTCAGCGATTGCGCAGGCTATGCGAATGATGTGCATTGACCTAAAATTTTCTCAAGCATTTTTTGTGATCTTTGATCCTGTCATGCTCTGTAGTGGCTGGAAAGGCCATGATGTAGTGTGTACATGGCTATGATCTTATGCTCTATATAACATAATAATGTTTAAGGAATATGTGAAGGGGCATTACTGGTCACATAACTTTAACTTTATCTGGTTATCTTTAACTTAATCTTTAACTTTAACTTCATCGCAAGACAAATGTGGCTCTATTTTCTCCACAAATTAGGTGGCCGCGCGTAGCGCGGCCACTGACCTATATGACTAGTATATATATATGTGCCTCCGGGGGCGGGCCTCCGTGGTTTTTCAACCAAATTGGCTGATTTTTTGCATGAAGGTCCGCCTGGGTGGTATCTCCAGGCCATTTTGGCCGCTTGGCGTAATTTTGCGTTTTTCGCCCAAAACCTGAATTTTTGATGTTTCAAAGTACCAAAAATCACAAATCGCTGGTTTTTCAACGGAATTGGCTGAAATTTTGCATGAACTTCCGCCTGGGTGGTGGCTTGGGACTATTATTGGGGTTTTGCAAAATTTTCGTGCTTTTTCCCACAACTTAGTATTTTGATGTTTTAAATTAGAATAATTCATAACTCCCTAGTTTTTAAACGAAATCGGCTGAAATTTTGCATGAAGGTCCTACTAGGTGGTGGCTTTAAACCATTATTTGGGCTTTGCGAAATTTTTGGGTTTTTCCCTAAAACTTAGAATTTTGATGTTTCAAATTTGAAAAAATCATAAATCCTGGGTTATCAACTAAATTTACTGAAATTTGCTCACGTAGATTGACAATATTGCATGGAACAGAGGCCGCGCATCTTGGCAACAGCCGAGAATACCTTGTTTTATGACAAGGCAGGTCTCTCGCTAATGAGGAATGGACTCCTTTCGAAAGTCCAAGGTTCAGAAGTAAAAGGCAAGGTACTTCTGAGAAAAAACCAGCCAAGAACGCTTGAAATCAACAATTCTCAAGAGTCTGGCTGATTTTTCCGTCCGCTCCAGCAATTGAAAGGCAGTTTGACCGTGCAATTTTCTTTTTTATGTGGGCAAGTGATGCAGGGCTGGTGCAGCAGGGGCAGAAAGCAGCTAGCCGGCTATGCATCAATCAAAGGCCTGAATCATGTGAGAGCATCCCACTCCTTTCCATTCCTTCATAGCCATAAACACCCTTTATTCGAGGCCATAAAGGTAAAAAAGAGGCTGCTCAAAATATGATAATCGCACCTGGCTGCATTAGCCGGGACGGCGTTGGTGGAAGCTGAGGTGGAGGAGGATGAGGATGAAAGCAGGAAGCGCCAATCACAACCCGCCTTCCGCTCCTCTCCTACTTCGCAGCAGCAGAGCCTTCGCCTTTCCTCCACACCTTCCTCCACCCCCTTCTCACTCCCCCCTTTCCCGCCATTCCCTTCCACCATAGCCACAGGCCAGCCTGCTCAATTACCACCCGCTTCATTGGTCATGGCAAAAAAGCATGCTCCATCGCCTCCTAAACACTCCGCCTTGAGGGAAAATTAGCGCCTCTAAGTGGGGCTGGTGCTAAGAAGCAAAGGCAGAGACAGGAGCAGCTTGGATGATTGGAGGGCAAAAAAGGCAGCGGTGGTGTGAGTGGGGGGAGGAGGAGGGAAGGGAGAGGAGCCTTTTAGTTGGGCCACTTCGGCCTCTGGGCAGAGCTTTTATGCAGGCAGGCGCCCTTCCTTCCTTCCATTGCCTCCCTATCCCCTCACTGCCCCTCAACTATGCAGATGGAGGGAGCCTCAAAGCCGTCGCCAAGGAAGCCGCAAATTATGCCCCTCCCCTCCTCTCCTCCCCCCCCCCTATCCATGCCCCGGCTAATCATGAGCTGGAAAAAGGCCTCCTCCACTCCACTTCCTCCCTCCCATAGACAGCCAAGCGAGACCAGCTGCCCTTGATTGAGAGGCCCGGCGAAGACGAAGTTAGCCTGCCCACACCAGATAACACCCCCCATCCCCTCCCATCCCTCCTCTCACATCCTCGGCCCCAGACTAGACCACCCTTTGCATGTGCCTCTGCAGACTGAGCCTACACCTCAGCCAGGAGGACGCAAAAACCAACAGCTCACGCACCTTTATCTATTCTAATGGACATAAAGAATCTGGCCGACCACCAAGCCTCAATCAGGCTTCTTGTCTACCTACCTCCTCTGCCATTCTTTTTCTGCCCTGCTTCGCATTCCGCAGCAGTCTTTTATCTAAAATGCGGCGTGACAAAAGCCGCTTTCTCCAATGCACCATCTTTAGCTCCCCCTTGCGTGCAGACGAAAGAGAAAAGGAAGTAGATGGTGGGTAAAACCTGAGCACAGGGCAGGTGGTGGAGGCTTGAAGGGCGGTGTTGTAGATGGAAATGAAGGGGGGCTGTTGGAGGTGTGGTAGGAGGAGGAAAGGCGAAGAGAAGCTGGAAGGGCAGGAGGAGAGCGGGTGACTTCTGAATGTGAGCGAAGCTCCATGCACATTTGCTTTCCGCGAGGCTCCCTCCCGCTACCCGCCTGCCCTAACGCTCATTTTACGCTCCCTCGCCCTCCTCCTCCCCTATTCCTTCACCGCCTCCTTCTCATTGCCTCCTCCTACCCGCCCTTCCCACCCATGCTTTTCACTCCAAACCAATCCCTCCACCGCGCTTCATCTTCTTTTAGCATCAATCAACAGCGCTATCCAATCTTGCCTTGCCCAGCAGCCTTCGAATAAATTCCAAGAAGTTTTTTTGCTGCTTGCTGATTGAGCCATTTATTGGCTCGAGAAATGAAATAGACAATTAAAGAAGCCCTAAGTTACAGCACTAGAAAGCTACCTGATGAAAGGTTTGTGACAAATAAAAAGGGAATGGAATCACATAGAACATTCAGGTATTAGTTAAAGTGTAACAGCTAAAGTTCTAGGCAAGAAATAAGAGAGGCAGCTTCGTCAGTGCTGCAGACGTTGTCGATGTAGGACATGAGGGCAGCCTTGAATGAGGTGGAGTAAGCAGGAGGGCAGGGGAAGAAGGAGGGGAACTTCGGAAGGGGTGTAGGCGAGACCTCTGCGACGCACGTTCCCCATCACCAGACGCATCTGCTCATCCGTCAGACCGTACTTGCTCTGCAGCATCTTCATCTGCTTCCACCTTCAAGTAGTAGTAGTTATGTCAATGAAGATGGAGGAGGTGGGGATGAGAGGACCAATCGCCGATGTTGCGACCGAAGTAGTGAAGTTTGTTGATGTAATGGGTGCCCACAAGGTCGATGCTGATGGTTGTGAGCATGAGGCCGGAGAAAATGAAGATCACCACCAGCGGCAGGCTGAAGTCACTCATCGGAACCAGATCCCCGAACCCCACAGTCACCTGACAATTTACCACTTCCCTCATCCCTTCAAAATTCAAACACAGCAACCATGGTGATGAAACAGTAATAGAAACTGGAGCCATAGTTCCAGCCTGGAAATACGGCTACAATTTATGCAAGGTGCATGAAGATGGAAAATGAAAAAGAAGGCCTTCGGTAGCATGAAATACGGCAGAAGCAATGGCAGTGTAGCCGAGGAGGAGGAAGAGCACCAAACCTGGCGACACCCGACTCTCGTACTCCGACTCCGCCATCTCTACAACTCCAATCATTTCTCCTCCAAACCTCCAAGGCGTCCACTCACGAGACTCCTCCTCCTCCACACTGCTTGCCTTCTCCTCCTTCTCCTCCGAATCCTTACGTCCAGGGCTCACCACATTGCCCTCCGACTTCTTGTCTGCAGCAGGCGGCAGATGAGATGGAGCAATAGGGTAGGTTAATGATCGTGAAACTGAATGACAGGCGGCAGAAGAAGCCGAGATGGTGGCGCCACTTTTCGTAGGCCCAGCCGATGCCCTGCCCGGCAAACTTCCCGATGTCAGCAATTGTTATCAGACAGAGCGGAATGCCTACAAGCTTCTCTATTCTTTTCCGCCTTTCTCCATGGATGTTTTCTAGTTTTACCCAACAGTGCGTAGATGATGCAGAAGAGGCGTCCAATCGTCGTGGTCGGCACCAGATGCCCGTAACCGACTGTTGTAATCACTGAGCGACAATTCCAGTTTGCTGTAAGACTAAGTGGTGCTATGGGAAAGACCGGTGGTGGAGAAGAAGATGGAGGCAGGAAAAGTCCAGGCATAGGCCATGTCCGCGCGTCCGCTAATCTCCGCCGGTTTGACGCCATCATGGAAAGCCCTGAAGGTCTGCCGGAAGACAGAGTCCAGGTCTCGCAGCAGTCTTGCTTCCCACTCCGCCTTCTCCACCCCCGCCTCTGCCAGCTCCCAGGCTCGCTGCAGCATTTCGTCCTCAACCCAATTGCTTGTGCACAAGGAGTGGGTGGAGAGGCAGGAGGACCTGTAGAGCTCGCACAGCCTGAGTCTCCCTTTCCTTCTTCCAGACCTCATTGGGCCGTTCGATGAGGTAGAAGATGCTGGCCCCCAGGAGGGTGTACAGCAGCGTCCCCACCACCAGGATCACATGCGGCAGCACGATCTTCAGCTTCTGCAATTTGCCTCGGCTCTCAATCTCTAGCCTGGCCCCATCAGCCTGGCAAAATATATAGTAAGTAGACAGAGAGAGCTTTGAACACGAAAGAATTGGCGCCGCTTCCAGTGCCGCTGCTGAAAGTGATGCAGTTGGCGAGTCTGAGCATTGTCCATGTGGGCGCTGCCTTTGCTGGCCACTCCGCCGCGTCTGCCATGCGCATCCCTCCGACCGCCCTTCAGCTGGGAGAGGCGGGCGCTGATTGACAGAGCCTCCGCCACCGACGCTGAGTGCATCCTTCCCTCCTCTCTACACGAGGCCCTAACTAGCCGGTGAAGTAGAGGCTGGAGGAGGCTGGAGGAGGAGAAGGAGTAGGGAAGTGGAGGGCGGAGAGCGGAAGTGAGCAGGCGCCTGGAAAGGGGAATAATACCTGACGCCAGGACTTGGGCCTCCCTGCACCATCCACCTGCCCCTGCCGCGCGGCCCCCGCCTCCTGCAATCTCACTCCGCCTCCCTCACACCACTTACACACCCTTCTATCCAAAACACAGTTCCCTGCCAACTCACTGCTTAGAAATAGGCTCAAGTGCTCATGTTTGTGCCAAAGTTCATATTTTCGCGGCCTTGATAAAGAAGAGGACGTGGAACATGAGCAGCAGCGAGCTTCTTGAGCTGCTCCTCGGAGAAGGGGAAGCCGGAGACCCGATTCTCCTCGCCTTCTCCGCCGCCCTCCGTCGGCATCGCTGCAACTACAACCGTCCTCCTCCACAAACCTCCCCTTCAAAACTCCACCAGCCCTCTCTGGTTTTCATCAGAGGAAGCGGGCGGCGGCGTTTTGGCCCAATTGGGTTTGCAAAGCGGTGAATAGGATTGCTGGCCAGCGCGCCCGGCTAAGGGAACCGGCGTGGCTGTAGACGAGGCGCGGACGGGAGGCTTTGTGGGCCAGCAAGGGTCGGCGCTCTTCCCTCTTGGCCAGCCGCTGAAGCATCTCCAGCTCCCGGTGCCAGTCCAGCATCCTCCTCTGCGACCTCCCACGCCTCTTTACACTCATCCCAGACACCCGCATGGCCTCTGGCTTCTCAGGTGGGAACCTGCCTGCTGCACAGAGAGAGAGAGCTGCCCTGACTGACATGCATGAGCGATTAGAGGCTGTGTGGGGCAAGACGACGTCCCCCACGGCCCTGTCCCAATTAGCTATGATTTAGAGAGCTGGCGCATGAATGCGTAATGGAAAAAGAGAGGGAAGGGGCCAGGCCTGTACCCAATCGTCCGCCGGCTATGGAGGCCATGATTTCAGCTCGTCGTCGTCGTCGCTTCGGCTGGGACAGCTTGAGACCCAACATTTTAGCCCGTTCATGCGCCTCTTTGCCTCTCACTCTTCACCAGCCCAGCTGCCCTCACTCCCCCAAGGAGCACTTTTATGCTCTAGAAACTGCATGCCTCATTCAACATTCATGCCTTGTGCAGAAAATATGGAGGAGCTTTTGTGACAGGCGCCAGCTAACACTTATGGTGAATTGGGACGGTCCAGATGGAGACATGGCTGGCTTTGGCGTGTCGGCGGAATGTGGACTGGGATCGACCCCCGAAGAAAGCCATCAGGTCGATGAGCGCAAGGAGGTGAATTGGAGCGAGCTGAAGGCTATTGGGGAGAAGGAAGTGGGGCAGCATCGGTCAGTCTGACAAACGCCGCTCTGACACCTATCAGAAACCCGGCTGGCAAGCAATCCAAGCTGTCACGCCCTTTCCACCCTGATTTAAGGCACCCGAGAGGAAGCCTTTTTCTATTCCCCTTTTACAGAACCAGAACATTTGAAAGCTCTTTCGCGTGGTGCCATTTGGCAATAAGTAGTTTTGCATTTCAGCACTGAAATTTAAAATATAAAAATGATATTTGTATGCAAAAAGCTATCGTTTAAATATTGCTAGTTTCCACTCTACGTTTCACAAACATTTATTTATATTATTAAACATTTATTTACACAGAGCGTTACATAACACTTTTATGAATTTTCTGGACAATTTAATTTATGAAAGTTGATAGTTTAAAAGAAGCTGAAATACAATAGCCTAGAAATAAGAAATATGAAGATCAAGCAAGCCTTTTTCAACTCTTATGCAGAGCAATTTTTTATTGGTAAGAGAGAGAAAAGGCTTTACCGAGTGGAAGAATAGGTAGTAGAAGATGGTATTTGATGTTGCGCTGGCGAGCCTGTCGATGACCGAAGCCGAGCATTGTGGACACAACCCCTCCACGTCTCCCAGACAGTCGACTGATTATCGCTTCTCCAACACCACCATGCCCATCCATGGCCTGCGCCCTCCCTCCCTCCTGCCTCCCCACCTCTCTTCCACTGCTCACTCCCCTCCTTCCTTCTGCCTAACCAAGTTCCCGCCCATCAAGCCCAAAGCCTCCATCCCTCCAACTGACGACTCCCCAAGGAATCGCCGCCCCCCTCTGCGGAAATGAGCCTCCATCACTTCTCACTTACAGACACACACATCCCATTTCCACCCCCACACCTAGCTCATTCCTCTCCACTCCTCAGCTCAGCCACAACCCCCTTGAAGCAGCGATAGGAGACAAAGACTCGGCTGGCTTCATCTGGGCCGGTGAATGGAGGAAGAAGGCGCATGGAGATCAATCCAGGCCCCCCAAGACAGAAAGGCTCTCTTTGCACTCCGCTTTTGAGGCCGGGAAATAAGGCAATCCCGCGCCCCATTGCTCGCCTCCCTCCCCCCTTCACAAGCACGGATACCAAACTACCCTCCACAGCACCTCCTAATGCTAGCCCTTCCAAGGGCCAGGAATACAGACTCTGAGCTCTCCGGGACGACACTAGACACTCTACAAGCATTCCCAGCCACTCTTCTCACACATCTTTGTCTCTTTTAGATCGAACTCCATCCAGCATGTTTCGTCAGGGCAGCTCTCTCTCAAGTTTAGCTTACGCGCTAAACAGCGGTAAAAGGCATCCGATAGCATAAATGAGATAGCGTTCCACTGCAATAGCTGCCAGCCTCTCAGAGCAAGAAGCCACTTCTCTAAAGAACGCCTCTCAGCCCTGTCAACAGAGAAGGCCAGAACTCGGATAGTTCCTGTTCTCTTCTTCCTTTCCATGCATAGCGGAGCGGCGAAACATGATGCGAGAAAAGGAATGACCATAAGAGGCGGAGAAAAGGACCGGAATGACTATTGGATGGAGGCTGCGATATGCCGCCTGCCTTCTCCCACCGCCAGCCAATGATGTCTTCTGATGCCCGCCACCTCGCCACACCGTCCGCCTCATTTCACCTCCTCCTCCTCTTCACTCCCGCATCAGGCAGCAATGAGCTGGGCTGGGGATAAAAGGGAATGCACTAAAAGCCCGAGACACAATCAGAGCCCTATGCGGGCGACACAAAGGTGTCCATTGGAGACCACCCCGCATTCATCCTCTTTTTCAACTCTAGTCTATCTCCATTTAGACCTCTAGGCAGGCACTAAGCGATGGAGGCGGGTAAGTGGAAGCCAAGACATGCTTGTAGAGAGCGGAAAGTGGGCGGGTAGGAAATAAGAGTTGGTCGGCAGAAAGCATGGAGCGTTCGGCGAAGCGTGAGAGGGAATTGCGGCGGCTCTAAGCGGCAAAGATGAAAGGGGAACCGGGCGGGCGCTGGGAATGCGGCATGAAGGGAGTCTCCATGACGAAGCATGTTGCCTCCCTGAAACAGAGAGGCCCTATTTTTTGCCGCCCCCTAATGGAGGCGTAAGATGGGCTGCCAACACACTTTTGGCCAGCCCAGCTCTGCTCGCCTTCGGCCTCCGCAGTCCACCGCCCAGGAACATTTTGCTAAGATTACAAAAATGCTAAGATTACAAAAATTAAAATCTCGATGGAAACGGGAAAACTGCAGACTGCGCTGAGTTCATAAAAAGTGGGACAAAATGTGAGAAAAAACGGAGGAGCCCTTTTGCTTTGTGCAGGGCAAAAAACGGAGGCGGGCCCGTCTTGGGAACTTGTGAAAAATAAGGGCTTTAGCGGGTGGCTGGAAGAAGGAGGGGGAAGAGGGCAGGGAGGAGAATGGGGCAGGATTCCCCCTTGGCCATCAAAATGTATGGGCCTTATAATAGCAGGAGCCTCAGTTATGGCAGAATTCCAATCTAGCCCTGTCTATATCAGTTCCTGGAATGAAAATGGGGAACCTCTTTGCTTACTCTGATGAACCAAAAGCAAATGCGAATTCTTCGAGCATACCACAGCCACACTCAAATATTAGTGATATGTGTTCTGTCTTTATGTTTGCCCTAATTTTTATCATTGTATTCAGTGTCCATGGAAAGGAAGCAAATTCAAATTTTGAGTCCGTTTCCAGAAGTCCAGAGTTTCTAGATGATTAACTAATAGAAAAATAAAGTCATGAAATGCACTTAAAATATTATTTCACGCTTTATAAAATGTGTTATTGTTCTATTCTCTATTTTTTGCCAACTGGTTTCGTTCTATTCCCTAAGTGTTCCCCGAAATGCGAAACACTGGTCATAGGCTGTGAATTCCTTTCGGCCACACCACCCACCTTCTCCATTGTACACATGCATGCCGTAAATTAAGGACCCAACAAACCAGTCTTCAGGGCTTGATACGTCTTTGTTCTTTGAAAGCTCGCTTTACCCAAGAAAGGCGGCAAATTGAGCCGTGTGAGGATGGGAGAGCTGAAACTCCGCTTCCGTCTAATCCAGGAGTTCCAAGCGCCGCCAGAAAGCAGCGGCCACTCTCGCCTCCACCCTAGCGCTTCTTCTCACTATTTCTCCAACTTCCTCCAAGCATTCCCGTTCTTCCAATCATTCACGCCCCCCATCTTTCACTTATTGATCAGCATGTTTTTGAGGCAGGACGAGGGTGAAGTGGTGTATGGCGGTGTTTGCGTAAGCGTAGGGGAGGAGGAGCGCTGGAACTGGCGCCCGCCGCTCCCACGCCAGTTCAACCGCTGTGACTTCAAGGCCAGGGCTAGACTCTCCGCTGCCATCCCGCCAGGCCTCCAGTCCAAGAGCCTTCTCTCTGCCTCTCGTTTCGCTTTTTCTGCCAGCCTTTAGGCTTTAGCTGAATAAGGGAATTGAAGAATGGAGCAAAGCGGTTGTGCGAGCCTCAAAGTGGTTGGACTGCGACTCGAAGAACACGGCTCTGGCTAGAGCCTCCTGCAAGGCATTGGCGGAAGAGCTGCGCCATGCCCAATTCCTGGCAGCTCGCGCCATCCTCATAGCCCTGCCCGCCACCGCTCGCCCTGTCAATCTGCTCTCAGTGCTCACCAGCTTCCTCCATTCCGATGTCCCAGGCTCCGCCAATGCTCAGAGACTTGAGGTCATCCTTTGCTCCAGTATCAGTTCTCTGACAGGCTAGGTTGGGCCGGCAGATTTGGCTGGACTGCCCCCTGCTGGAGGAGTTCAAGGAGGAATCGCTGAACCTGGCCGAGGACTGGTCTCAGGACTGGACCAGGCAGAATGTCAACCTCCCCGCTGCCATGCTCCCTTCCTCCGCCATGCTCCGCCACTGGTCCTTCCACCCCCAGCCTTCCTCTGAAAGGCAGCTGGAGATTGTTTAGGGAGTGGCTGTGGTGCGAAGGGCGCGAGGCGTTGGGGAGCAGGGTGAAGGCAGTGCCGCGCTTGGCCGCCTCCTGGCCCCACTCCGGCCGGCATAGTCAGCTGCTCTCCCGCTGGCTCGCCTACCCCATCGCCGCCGTCGCCATCCCGCCCAACTTCTCTGCACCCAAAGGTCCACTCCCAATTTCCCCATCCCTCCCTAACACCTCCCAGCAATGCCAGGCGATGCTGTGGCCTTGTTCCTGTACCAGTGGGCTCGGCCGCTGGCTGCCCAGGCCGGAGCTGAGCTGATCCTCGGGGCCTCCGATGATGTTCTGCCCCCCTACCAGCACTCCGCCAGCCCCCACTTCCCGCCCGAAGCCACTCGCAGCATTCTGCCGGCAGAGATGCGTCCACCCTTGGCTGTCCTGCAGCGACTGGCAGCCTATGTGCGAAGTGCGGAGCCGAGCAGACGCCAGTACGCCAGGGCTCACTTCGACCACAGCCTGCAGCCGCTGACCAGTCTCCTGCCCAACGCTCAGGCCTTCCTGCCCCATGTACGTCGCGCTTACGAGGACAGAATGCGCCCTGTCTATCAAGCCCTCTGCCGACCCGTCCTCGCCCGCCTCCTCTATGCCGCTGTTCATTCCCATTTCCAAAGCTGGCTAATAATTTAGATCAAAGGCTGAAATCGCCAGGACACCTTCAATTGCTAAAGTAGCCAATGGATGCTAAAGAGT
Source organism: Ptycholaimellus sp. GST1_10 (assembly GCA_030248095.1). Taxonomy (NCBI): domain Eukaryota; kingdom Metazoa; phylum Nematoda; class Chromadorea; order Chromadorida; family Chromadoridae; genus Ptycholaimellus; species Ptycholaimellus sp. GST1_10. The sequence goes on from JASANA010003862.1 coordinate 11,277, forward strand.
GGCCATTTGCTCAGACTGATGACGTGTTCCGAGTGCTGGTGCTGGGCGCAGGGCAGGGCGGCCTCGTTCTAGAGCTGCTTCGAACTCTGGAGCCCTGCCCAGCTCCTCTGGAGATCATCGCCGTGGAGCCGTCCCCTCACCTGGCCGCCGCCCTTCGCCGCACCCTGCAGCAGCAAAAACAGACAGCCCAAGTATCCGTAGTGGAGGCCGATCTACGTTCGCTGGTCCTCCGCCGCAGCTGCCTGGCGGACGCCGCCCTGTTGGACCTGTTCAGCGGCTGGGCGGACGAGGAGATGGGGATGGAGCTGACGAGTCGCCTGCCACGGCTCCTCAAACCCGGGGCCCCGGTACTGCCCGACCAGGCGACTGCTTATGTACTCCCCGTCTCTGCCGAGGCCCTGCGCTCCAGAGCCTTGCATGAGTGGCCTGATCGGAGTCTCAACGTCTGCTTCTATGTCGGTCCAGCCTCTGTCTACCCGCTGGCTGAGGCTCAGCTTCTATGGACTGTTCAATTTCGTTACATTTGGTCATTTTTGTTTTACAGTGGAGACAAAAATGCGCTGATTTAGGCGACGGCGATGCGACGCGAAGCAGAGATCGAAATCTTCGCTTCCAGGTGCAAGAGGGCCTGTGCTCCGGGTTCCTGGGCTTCGTGGAGTACCGGCTGGACTCCGCTCGCTTGGTCTCCTTTCCCGACTTCCTGCCCGAGCAGCAGTCGGACGGGCCACAGCGCATCATTCCACTACCCATCAATCCTGTCTTCCTGCCACTTCAGGTTTTCAACATGAACTCAAGGAAGGCTTTCATTCTGGCGCTCTGAGTCAAATTCAGCTGGCAGCTATGGTGGAGAAGCCTGCGAAGCTGGAGCAAGGAGCGGGGAGTTCAGAGGCTACCAATTTTACCTCGCAGCAGATCGACGCAGAGCCTCAGCTTTGTGCCTATTTTGGTCGCGCAAGTGCTCAGGACAAGGTTTTAGCCTGGTCAAAAGCAGCCTACCTTTGCAAAACTGGGATTCACAGGTGTTTCTCGAATGGGGTCTGGTGGAGCAGTGGGATCATCCGCAGGGCTTCATCTCCCTCTACCCAGCACCTCTACTTCACCAGCGGCTCCTCATCTGGCCGCCTAAAGTGCACTGCCCGTTTTCAATCCATCCCTTTGTAAGTGGAGGCATTTGAGGAGGAGGAGACGGAGCTTTGGTCCAAGGCCTGTCCCATGAGCCCTGGCTCCTCCGTCTTCGTGCTGGACACGACCAAGGAGGATGCCAGCCTTTGTCAGGACGAACAGCTTCTGGAGTTGCTGTGACAATAATGCTGGCGGCGTGTGTGAAATATACAGCTTGAAGGGAAGAGCTGCGGGAGGCTGAGAAGGGCAGAGTTCCGGGCGCTTTCTTCCGCCCCTTCAACTATGAAGACGGGGAACAGGGCTTCAAGTCCCCAGGCAAAAGCCCCCGAAAGAAGACAAAGCGGGGAGGTCCTGCTGTCAATGCGTGAGAATGGGAGTAAAGTAAAGGAGGATTTGTGACAGGGCAGTGGAGCAGTGGAGGAGAGCGCGGCTGGCTGGTGGTTGACAGCGCTTCTGTCACTCTGCAAACTCCCTGCATGAAACTACGACAACGTTCTATTTTCATTTCTTTTGCATTGAAATTTAGTTTTGTGCTTTATTGCAGAGAAAACGTCAGTTAAGGTCCACTGGAAGTAGATGAATGTGTTTGGAATGCAGAGATCTTGTCTTCTGCCACATATGTTTGTGATTTTTATTTGACGACGTTTGGTTTTATTGACTGATAAAAGACAATCAGAGTAAAATGATTACGAACAATTAAAAAGATTTCGAATAAAATGATTACGAATAATCTCATAGCTTCTCATAACATATATGAGTTACCAGCTTCTTTACCATAGATGGTGTTGGGGTCTTGGAGGAGGATGGGAGGTTGGGGTGATGAATGAAATGAACGATAATGAATTGAACGATGATAGGCTTTGATGAAGAGAGTAGCACATCGATATCCAATGGTACATATATCTGGCAAGCCATATATCTGGAAAGCGATGACCACCAAGATAAAATTAAGTCTATTTTCTCCCAAAAATTCCATTGCCCCGAAGTCGAAGTCTAAGAAATACATCTACTACTAGTGTAAACTGTTTCAGGGACAATTGCGTATTGTTTTAGCGCGCAGTTCACTGGTTCTTTCCTGTGCGCGCTAAAGAAAGGCAGGTGGCTCAGCAGGTTCCACAAGTAGTAGATGTATTTCTTAGACTTTGAACTCGGGGCAATAGAATTTTGGAAGAAAAAATACTTAATTTTGTCTTGCCGATGGTACCAGATATTTCATCCACTTTTAAGATAATGGAAAACGAATGAGTTCCTGCTAAATCTGATTCCGCCTAGCAGCAGGAACTAAATGGATGAGTTTCTTCCAGAAGCAGCAGCGTAGCTGCTTCCGGAACCGGCAGCGTAGCCGCCTCAGATTTAAAGTAGCCGCCTCAGATTTGCGGTCTATCCATCAAGCCACTTGACCACACAGACCCATGGTACACTTCATTTAATTAGGCTTTATGAATTGTACATCCAATCCCTTTGCCTGGCCGAGTAAACCCTTATCTGTTGGCCAATTGAATGTGCACTTTCTATCGTCCATTGAATAGATGCGGAGAAGGAGAAAGAGGAGTTCGGACAAGTGGTTTTGAGCAATTTGTTAATAATAACTGCTGCCTTTTTGGAGATTTCTCGCGTGTTTTTGACAATTTGATAGCGGCATTTCAATTGCAAAAAGAATCAGAGCGATTGGAGCTTTAAGTAAGAAGCAGCAGCCTTATCAAAATTAAGATCTAGCAATAACCCCGAAAACGTACACCTGGGTCGAAAAGAGGGGCTGGGCGCTGACGGTTCGCTTAGCTCCCTCGCGCCAGCCCAATAAATTCTTTAATTTATGTTTAAAACAATTTCACAAGATCGCGGGGTATTTTTTACACGTGTCCGATATTACTTTGTACCGTCATATTCTTTTCATTTCTTCCTGTGGGAGAGAAAGTGAAATGTAGGAAGGTGTGGAAATGAAATGTTTAGGACGGGTAGTAAATTGATGGAGAATGGTTATTTGGGAATGCACTTGTGCGTTGGTCTCTCCAACGGTATGTCGCACTCTTGGCTGGACGGACAGCTATTCGTACCACGCTTCGATGGGCACTCTCGGCACCACTTCTCTGCAGCTGAGTTCATTCTGGCCACTCTCCTCATTGCTGAAGGCCGAAGCAGACTGAAAACGTCGGCGAAGCGACGAAAGCAGTGACAGCGCATGCACTTCACCTTTTCGTGAGACACCTGAACTTTCGCGTCACAGTAGTCGATGCAGCGGTTCAGGTATTCCATCCGGGCGTAGCAGATAAGTGGCTGTGTTTTATAGTTGTAGCATTCTGCAGGCCGTAAAGGATGGCTAAATCGCCTGTGAGCAGGGATCGATGCAGAAGAAAGATTTTTAGAAGAATTATTTTTAAAAATCATCTTTTTTATGTATGTATCAAAATATTGAATTATAGAATTTTATTTAATTATGTTAGAGTTTTGTCAATGTTAAGGAAAAAATGATAAATATACTGTAAATGGTTAAAATAATTTTTTTTTAGCAACATTGAATATTTTACGGAAGTCATATGAGACTGGCGCAACAAAATTTTATATTTTCTTTTTCATTACAAATGTGACAAGAAGTTAAATGTAAAGTGAATAACTCATATTTTTAAACAGTTATCAAAGTTTTAACTTTGCGCTACAGAAGTACCGCAAGCTAGAATAATGACAATTGCGCTAGCTAGCATCATTGCGAAAAGGAAAAGGAATGATTGATGGAATGATTCTTTGAAAAATAGCTCATTATATTTTTATAATAGTGTAATAGAGTTGCTGAGAAAATCGTTTCGGTTTTGATTGAAAATGCACAAATAAATGCGCTTTTGTACAGTTCAGAACAAAATAAAATACAAACCGATCTGAGAAACATTGTCAGTTCCGAATCGATGATATCAAATGCTTGGATTAATGCTATTACAACATTTAGGCATCACAAATTAGTGAAAAATGAAGAACCCCATTTATCAACTGACCGTAATCATGAGAATTGATGGAGAGGTGAATGGATTGGGACAAATGCGCAGTTGGTGTAGAAAGGGGGGGCGGTAGTGCGGTTGACTCCGGTGATGGGCGGGGGTGGGGAGGTAGTGAGAGGGCGTGTGTGAGAGATGAGAGGCGGGCGCGCCTAAAACGAGGGGACGGGAGGCCGCCCAGTATATGCACTCTGCCCTCCCTATAACACTCACCCACCCTCTCCCTCCACTCCCATCACAGCCCCCCTACCACCTATGTAGGCAGGACACGCCGCTTTTCTGCCCCCCCTTTCTTCACTAGCACAAATTCCCTTCAGTCATTCCTTCTTATTACCTCCTGCTTCCTTCGGTTAAAGATGATGTTTGAAATGATTGAGGCTTTTCAATTCATTGACAAAGTCTTCTGGCCATTATTATCTCGATTTTCTCACGTAATCTCATGTTTCAATGTGCTGGTTAATTCCGTGTTATTTTATGTTCTTGGCTATTAATCAGCTTAGGGCTTTTGTAAGTCGGTGTGGTGTGTAAAGCGGCTCAATTACGCCCTCCCTTAGCATCCCTCCACCGCTCCATCTCCATCAGGTCTTACAGGCTGTCAGACTGGGCGGGGGGAGGGTAAGTAAGTGGGAGGAGTGTAAAGTAGATGTGAAGGGCGGGCGTGAGATGGGTGGTGGTAGGGGTGGGGGCAGAGGGAGGGGCAGGTGTGAAGCCAGCTCTCACTCTCTGTACCTACACATTGCGCCCGCCAGCATTTGCCCCGCCAACCAGCTTTCATAGGCGCCTCCGCTTCTTGGCCAAGCGCAAGGGGCTTAGGCCGCCTTCAGCCCCCCCTTACTGCTCACTTTCCCTGTCACATTGAAAGCTTCACAACAGCTCATATCGCCCCGCCAGCAGCCCGCCTGAAGTCTGTGTAAAGTTTCGCTTTCCACCCCTTCGTTGCCGGCCTGGGGATTGGAGGGGGTTGCTTGGTTTTCTGCGCGTGGACTTTTCTCTGCCCCGGCAAAGGCCCTTGTGGGCTGTCTGGGAGGTGCTTGCGGGCACTTTGCGGCTGCCAAGGCCCCCGGGGAGACAGACTCTTGAGAAGGGAAGGAGGAGGCCAGATTAGGCTTGAGCCAGCGTGCCTCCTCTCTTTTTGGCTAAGGAGGGACAAAGAGGAAGCGAGAGGAGGAGGGAGGCCTTTCCCAGCATCTGGTGCTGCTGGTCGTGAGGACAAAGAGTCATAAGCAGCCTTCCCGGGGGTGGTCCATTCCCGCCTATCCATCTACAAAGAGCCCCCCCCTTCTGCAGCCCTTTACCGCCCCGGTGTCTGGCTCTGGCAAAGGAAGCGGAAGAGGAAGCGGCTCCTAAATCTCTCCGCCCCTTTCTGCCACCCCTCCTGCCTCTAATTCAATGCGCCGCCCGGGACACTGGAGGGATGGGGGAACGGGGGGTGGAGAAGCCTAGCGGTACCCTGCAATACCAGCGGCCAAAGAGGCTGCTTCGTCTTTAGACGCTGGAGGGATTGGAAGCTGGGGGGTAGGGGGGAGGTGGAGCATTGATTGAAAGAGGCCAGTGGAAGTCGCTAGCGCGCGCGCCAATCCAGGCCAAGGAGGGCACGAAAGGGAGGCCTCCTGTGATAATTGAGCCGTGCTAGAAGGAGGGAGCAGGGGGTTCTAGTAGGAGGGGAGCAGCCTGAAGGGGAGGGGCCCTTTGGAAGAGCGGCAAGTGAGACTGGGGGCTGGGCTGGGCTGGGGTGAGGGGATGTCAGGGGATCGATCTGTTATGGCACGGCTTTTCCGCAGTCCCCCGCCCGACCTCACTTTCTCTCTCTCTCTCCTCCTGGCCCTCTGGTCTGGGGGGCTTCCCCTCCTCACCCCCTCACCCCCTCCTTCCTCCTCCTCCTCCTCCTCCTCCATTATTCACGCACTTTCTCTGAGCGCGCGCGCCACTACCCCTTCGCCCTTTTCCATCCGCTAAAAGGATTCTCTGATAGGCCCGTCCCTGCTCCCCACCCCCCCCAGCCTCCTTCCACCAGCCCCCCTCATTCTTCGCCCAGTGACACACACGGGGCGCTTGGCAGACTGAGCAGCCCTTTCTCTTCTATCACCTTCCTCCTTCCATCACCCTCCTTCTTCACCCCTCTCCCCACCCCCCGCTACCCTGCGCCGCCTTATGGATGGCTAATTAGGTGGCAGAACGCGGCGGCCTTAATCTCTCCAATCTGTCACCTCTCCGCCAATCGCTTTGCTAATGTTGCGAAGAAAAAGGGGCTCCGGAAATGTAGCAGATTTGTTGATTCTGCATTCAAATAGGCATTATTTTGCAAGAATAAATAAATATGTTTTTGTCTTGTTGATTCTAAGACCTTGACATAAACTGCATCTGTGTTTTCAAGCATGATTTTTTATTTCATGTTGTTGGGAATATTGATGCATGATAATTAATTATCCACTTAAAAACTTCATTTGAAGGTTAATTAATATATTCCCAATGCTGACAGTTAATCATTCACTATCTCATTATGACATTATAATTATCTAAAGCTATGAAACAGTTTAATTTGTTTGAACATTCTGTTCCTGTTTAAAAACGTCTTTGCTAATTGGCTACAATTTAGGCAGGTCGTTTCCTCCTTCATCTCGTAGCTGAATGAAGGAAAAGCCAGGTTGGCTGCAAAGCCTGAGAGGTAGTGGTAGAAAGAGCAGGTCCATTTAGGCAGTAGAAGAGAAGATAGAAGAAGGAGGAGATGGGTGGCTTGGCTTAGAAGCGAGGTAGTGAGTGTGGGGTTGGGGTGGTTGAGGGGCGGGTCCTATAAAGCGCATGAGGCCAGCTTTGGAGGCCTCTGGGCTTTGAGTGGATCAATGCTGAAAGGCGGGCAGAGAGGGGAACACGGGCCGCTCTGCCTTGCTCTACTCACAGGGGCACGGGGGGGACGGTTGGAAGGAGGGGAGGGCGGTTGGGAAAGGGGGGAAGGCACCGAGAGCCACTCCGCATACATATAGATGCCCTCACTACCGCACCCACCTACACTCAGCCCCCCTCACGCCTCTTTATTCCAACTCTACACCAGCCCCTCTCCTCTATCCCCCACCCCCACATACTCTCTCTACTTACCTCATGCCAAGACACCGGGGATCCCCAGCCATCCTCTGTATCCCTTTCTGCCGCCCCCTCCCAGCCTGCTACACTGCCCCCACGTCTACTACACTGCACCTCTTCCGCGCAGGCTCCAAACACACACTTCCTGAACCGGGCGGGGTTGGAGGGGTCGGCTTTTTATGACTGAGCACCAATCGACCCCGGTCAGACTTTTTGCCCCTCCCTCCCATCTCAGTCTCTGTCGGCGTCCTTCTCCTCTGGGCCAGCAGAGAGAGACCACGCGTACCTGACTGAAATAATGCGCGAAACCGCCCACCGCTCTCTTTCTCCCTCTGTGAGAGCGACATTGGTGGGGGGTGTATAGGTAGAGGCAAATTGCCCGCACAGCGCGCTAGGTACACACACACACACCGGAGTCATGCCACACTCCTCCGTAGCCTTTCGACGCCTCCTCCTATGGCGCTTTGCCTGGCAATATACGCCCCCCTCCCTACACCGCTCCTCTCTGCCCTACACCAGCCCCCCAACCTAAACCCGCAGCCAGCATCATCATGCGCCCCACTCTCAGTCCTGTCCGTCCCCCCCAGTCACCCTGTTTGCAGCTCGTGAGCAGAGCCTGCTCACGAGCTGCGACGTGACAGGTGAGTGATGATGTGGCTAGAGCGGTGTAGGAGGGGCGCGCGCCAGGCAACGTGAGGAGGCGTGGAGGCTCCGGAGAAGTGTGCGGCATGACTCCGGTGTGTGTGTGTACCTAGCGCCTGTGGGGCAATTTGCTCTACCTATACTCGCCCCACCAATGTCGCTCTCACAGAGAGCAGTGCGGCGGTTTCGCGTCGTGCGCGTGGTCTCTCTGCAATTGGCCGGAGGACGCCGACAGAGCTGGGGGCGGACGTCGGGGTCGACTGGTGCTCAGTCATGAAAAGCCGACCCCTCCGCCCGCCCGTGTGTGTTTGGAGCCTGCGCGGAAGATACATAGTAGACGTGAGGCGGGTGTAGCGGGGAGGGGCGGCGGAAAGGGATCCGGGTGGCTGGGTCACTGTCTTGGCATAAGGTAAGTGAGTATGTGGGGGTGGGGAATAGGGGCTAGTGAGGTTGGAATAAAGAGGCGTGAGGGGGCTGAGTGTAGGGTGGCTGGGTCTCCTGCGGAGTGGCTCTCCATTTCCCAACCGCCCCCCCATCCCTGTGGGGGTGAGCAAGGCGGCCCGTGTTCCCCTCTCTGCCGCCTTTCAGAGCATTGATCCACTCAAAGCCCAGAGGCCAAAGCTGGCCTAATAGTTATGGGACCCCCACCCTCAACCACCCCAACCTCACTACCTCGCTTCTAAGCCAAGCCACCCATCCTCCTTCTTCTATCTTCTCTCTGCCTAAATAAATACTCTTCTACCCACTACCTCTCAGGCTTTGCAGCCAACCTGGCTTTTCCTTCATTCAGCTACGAGATGAAGGAGGAAACGACCTGCCTAAATTGTAGCCAATTAGCAAAGACATTAAACAGGAACAGAATGTTCAAACAAATTAAATTGTTTCATAGCTTTAGATAATTATAATGTCATAATGAGATAGTGAATGATTAACTGTCAGCATTGGGAATATATTAATTAACCTTCAAATGAAGTTTTTAAGTGGATAATTAATTATCATGCATCAATATTCCCAACAACATGAAATAAAAATCATGCTTGAAAACACAGATGCAGTTTATGTAAAGGTCTTAGAATCAAGACAAAAACATATTTATTTATTCTTGCAAAATAATGCCTATTTGAATGCAGAATCAACAAATCTGCTACATTTCCGGAGCCCCTTTTCTTCGCAACATTAGCAAAGCAATTGGCGGAGAGGTGACGGGTGGAGAGATTAAGGCCGCCACGTTCTGCCACCTAATTAGCCATCCATAAGGCGGCGCAGGGTAGCGGGGGGTGGGGAGAGGGTGAAGAAGGAGGGTGATGGAAGGAGGAAGGTGGGTCGACTACTCAGTCTGTGCCAAGCGCCCCGTGTGTGTCACTGGGCGGGGGGGCTGGTGGAAGGAGGGGGGTGGGGAGAAGGGAAGGGCCTATCAGATCCTTCACGTGGATCGCGCGGCGCGCTAAAGAAAAAGTGCGTGAGAAATGGAGGAGGAGGAAAGGAGGAGGAGGAAGGAGGGGGTGAGGGGGTGAGGAGGGAAGCCCCCCCGACCAGAGGGCCAGGAGGAGAGAGAGAGAGAAAGTGAGGTCAGGCGGGGGGACTGCCGGAGGGGCCGTTTCGAGACATTATGATCCCTGGCGTCCCCTCACCCCCAGCCCCAGCCCAGCCCCCATTCTTTTCTGCCGCTCTTCCAAAGGGCCCCCCCCCCTCAGGTCCCTGCCCCACTCCTCCTCCAACCCCTGCCTGCTCCTTCTGGCGCGGCTCAATTATCACTTTTTTTTTTGAATTCGGTGCCCTCCCCCTTGGCCTCGATTCGGCGCGCTCCCCCCCCCCACTGTGAGCCTCTCCCCCCCCCCCCCCACCTCCCCCTCGACCCCCCGGCCTCCAATCCCTCCAGCGTCTCCGCACGAAGCAGCCTCTTTGGCCCCTCGAAGCGCGGGGTACCGGAAGGCTTCGCACCCCCCCCCCCCGCTCCCCCATCCCTCCAGTGTCCCGGGCGGGCCACGTAAAATTAGAGGCAAGATCGGTAGGAGAGGGCGGAGGGTTTTGGGGGCCCCGCTATTTTTGCCGCTTCCGTCGCCAGAGGGGGGGGGGCCGGGGCGGGGAGGGTTGCAGAACGGGGGGCTCATTGTAGATGGATCAGCGAAAATAAAAAAAAAAAAAAAAAAAAAAAAATGACTCTTTGTCCTCACGACCAGCGAAGCCCGGGGCTCCGGCCCGCCTCCCTCCTCCTCTCGCCTCCTCTTTGTCCCCTCCTTTAGCCGAGAAGGGAGGAGGCACGCTGGCTCATGCTTAATCTTTAAAGATCCTACCCTTCTCAAGAAAAAGTCTCCCCGGGGGCCTTGGCAGCCGCAAAGTGCCCGGGGGCGGGCGCCAGACAGCCCGCGAGGTGCCGGGGGGGGGGCGGAGGGGGGGGGGGGGCGCCGGAGAGGGGCCAACCCCCTCCAATCCCCACGCCGACAAACAAGGGGGGGAGACCGAAAGGGGAGGGAGACTTCAGGCAGTTTGTTGTGGGGGGGATACGACCTGTTGTTTTTTTTTTTTTTTAGTGAAGCTTTCAATCTGACAGGGAAAGTGAGCGGAGGGGGGCCAAAGGCGGCCCTGAGAAGCCCCTTGCGCTTGGCAAAGAGGCCGAAAGAGCACCTGCCTGAAAGCTGGTTCCCCGGGCAAATGCTGGGCGGGCCGCTATGTGTAGGTACAGAGAGTGAGAGCTCGCTCCCCCCCTGCCTCCCCCCCCCCCACCACCCGGACCCCCGCCCGTCAGACCCCCGCCCTCACCTTTTACACTCCCTCCCCCCACTTACTTCCCCTCTTTCTTCCCAGTCTGACAGCCTCAAAGACCTGATGGAAAAGGAGGAAAGGACGGAGGAAAAGAGAAGGCGTAATTGACCCGCTCAACGCGGCGCCCCGAGGCCCAAAAGCCCTAAGCTGATTAATAGCGAAGAACATAAAATGACACGGAATTAACCAAAAAAAAAAGGGATGAGATTACGTGAGCAGATCGAGATAATAATGGCCAAGAAGACTTTGTCAATGATTGAAAAGTTTCAATCATTTCAAACGTCCATCTTTAACCGAAGGAAGCAGGAGGTAATAAGAAGAGGAATGAGCTGGAGGGAATTTGTGCTAGGTGAAGAAAGGGGGGGCAGAAAAGCGGCGTGTACTAGAGTGAGTAGGAGGTCGGGGGGCTGTGATGGGAGTGGAAGAAGGGAGAAGGTAGGTGATTAGTGTTATCTCGACTGCAGCGTCAATCTACTAGGCGGCCTCCCGCCCCTGCCCGTTTTAGGCGCGCCCGCCTCTCGTCCTCTCCCACACGCCCCCCCCCTACCCCCCCCACCCCCGCCCATCACCGGAGTCAACGGCACTTACCGCGCCCCCCTTTTCTACACCAACTGCGCATTCTGTCCCAATCCATTCACCTCTAAAGCAATACATTATATGTAGTTCTTCGTTCAGTTACGTATTGCTACGGGAGGTCAAGAAAAGGAAGCTCTAGACAAACGTAGCTCAGACTTCAATTTCAAAGTCCTAGCTCTACCATTCAAGGATAGCAACCAAGACAGTAGAGTGGGGCCAAACGTCCTTTTCAGCCAGGTCATTCGGATTGGCGAGAGCGACCAATACCTGGGACAACTTCCTGGAAGACGTCATCCTGCTAGGGTTGACCTTCTTGGATGAGGGATACACGAGAAAGGATCTAAAAAAAAGCCTCAAAAAGCTCACCCTATCCTATCCTTTCATCGCATACAATATGGATGGATTATCCGGGGATAATCTTCCTGGAAGAATCTAGCCGCCAACCATCATGTGTGCAATGGCTGAGAGAAGAAGAGAAATCACTTCACTCGCCACCTACAAGCAGGCTTATACTGATGAGCCAGCCTGCGACGGGTCTATGATTAAATGGCGAAACCCGTGGACTTGCATCAAATCGCTGGATTTAATGCAGTTCTCTCCTCCAGCTTGCTGGATAGGCCTCTTTGGCATTATCGCTGGATAATACCATGAGCGCTGAACTACGAACAAACATCCCATGATCGGGCTCAGGCTGACTTGGGACTGTTCCAAGTGAATAAAAGCAATAAAAACTGATCACCACCCGCACCAAGCTCAAAGGGGCCCTGGAGCCCTGGCAAGCAGGAGCAGGCGGTGAGAGAGAGGGGAGCTGTGGATGAGAGTTCAGCACTGCTACTCTGCTGCAGGCATGCATCTGCGAAGAGGGTGAAGCCTGCAACGACCTTTGCCTCTGCATAATGCGTCATCCGACCGCCGGGGATCACCTGGAGCCAGCCTACACAAAGGATGGCATCCTCAACCCTAGCCTGGACGCTGTGGACCGCGGTGTGCTGGTGGAATGTGGACTGGGCTGCCCCTGCTCCCAGGGACTGTCCCTATGCGCCTTGTTTCAAAGGGCATTCGGATGGCCTCACTTCACCTTCTGAACAAGGCGCATAGAGCAATACGTT
>JASANA010003864.1:0-10095 GCA_030248095.1 Ptycholaimellus sp. GST1_10
GTTGAGTATGCTGAGGGCGGGGGCTGTATTGTGGTGTTAAGAAAAAATGGCCAGGGATCTGCTTTTTCGACAGGGCATAACCTCCACTTTTAACGGATAAGCTTAGCTCCCATTTTCTGTTTTTTGTTTATTCTCCCATTCTCTATTCCTTTTTGTGCGATTCTGTGTTGGCGCTAATTTGAATGTTGCTATGCCTTTTTAGCTTTTCAATGCTTAGTAAATGACTAAGGATTGTCTAAACGGGAAGCTAGTGCATAAGAATGATCCTTAGCATGTTTTTTTCAATGGATAATTTGACATCAAAGGGAATGTAAGCATCACGTGCATGAAGTATGGATGGCAACTATGGCCGCCCCCAATGAAAATTGCGCATTCAAAACTATTTTCCTGTTTCGAGCTGTACGGACTAACAAATGGCACCTTTATACAAGATCCTGCAGACTCTTGCCAAGATGGCACTCCACCACTCACAGTCACTCCACTTGTACGACAGGTAATCCCTTCCAGGCAGCCTTCTTCAGCCTCAACGAGTCTGTGCACTGCGGCATCGACAACAAGGTTCCCTCAAATCTATCTTTCTTTCACCTCTTCCACCATTCCGATGCATCCTACGCGTCTGCCAGGAGAAGGAGGGGCAACAAGATGGAGGAGAGACGGATGAGGAGAAGCCCTTAGCGGAAGAACAGGAGGATTAGATTTTTACCTCAGCTGAAACACCAGGACGCCGGATAGTCGCCCCTACAAGAAAGCCATCCACGATGCGGCTGTCGACAACTGGGCAATTCTTGAAAAGAAGTGTGATGACCTGGCCGAGGCACTCCTATTTTACGCCAAACGTTGATACAGTTATCTAATTGATGTACAAATTGGCAGAAGTGGTCGGACTACGGGAAGCGATTGGTGATCTAAAGCAGAGGCTGGCGAGGAGGAGGACGCCCTCTACGAAGAAACCCAGAAGGCCATCGCGGAACTGGGCGTCAACTAGATTGATGCATGTCATTGTCTAACTTGTACATACAACATATCTTTCGACACAAAGTAAACTTTGTATGCTCAGTGTGCTACTACTACATGCTGAGGTCAGTGATCTCGGTTCACCCCAAAATATGCTCAACCTCAATGTCACCTGCTAAACTATTTCCCATTCTCATTTTAAAAAAAAAAAAAAAAAAATTTGTGCTGTTCATTGTACATAGCCATTTTTCCGTAAACAAAATTTGCTTTTAGAAATCAATATGCCATAATTAGCATCATGAATAGTTAAGGGCAAGGAACTTTGCAGAGAAAATGGCGAATAATGCATCGGTATCTAACACGACGGCTGCTCTCGCACAGCTGGAGCACCTGATTGACAGCAGCGTTCAGAACCAGGCGACGAAGAAGACGATGAAGGAAATCATCCAGATGGTGGTCAAATACATCGACGAGACGAAGGCCGCCGACACAGAGCTGGACAACCTCTACCGCCTTCTTCTGCCCTAAACATCGCCTCTCCTGCTCAACCCTACCTCATGGATAATTAAGTGATTAAGGGCATGGCTACTTGAAGACCTTCGTTGGCGTTGCTTACGAGGAGATCAACTTCAGCCTTTATTGACCGTTGCATTCCTTTTTGTTTCATTACATTTGTTTTCAGAAAAGGTAAAACAATAACTTGGCCTATTGATAAATCTTTTGTCGCCTGCTTGCAACCTACAATCCTTTACTTTTTCAACTATCATTATTCCTGACATTTCATTCTCAACATAAGCAATAAATCCTTTGTTCCACCGAAATTTGTGACAATCGAAAGAATCATTACATTTGTAAAATTGGTACCAAGAGTGAAACATTTGAACAGAGACCCTAACTTTATTTATTGTTGAGCTAACATTTTTGCAATGTTTTTACTGATATGATTGGACAAAGGAAGTTGGAAAGGTGAAAGGGAATGTAAGACACTTCGCTTAGAAGAGAGGGGCGAACACGCTGTCTCCTTCCAACATGCTGGCCGCTTCTGGCAGCGCTGGAGAAGCTGATGGATGACAGCGTGGTGGATCTGCCGAGGAGGCAGGAGATGAAGGCCATCACCAAGGTGCTGGTCAAGTTCGTCGAGCAGGCAGCGGCTACCGACGAGGGACTGAACGACATATCACGGCGTCTGCTGCCCCACATTGTTCCTGCTCATCTCAGCCTTCATGTAGAGTACAGTACTGAAGGGCAGGAGTTTTCAGACAATCGTCTGTGAAGACGAAGAGATCGCTTTCGGCCTGGATTGAAGCATTCTACTTATTTTCTAATTTACCGTTATCCATATCTTCATATTTTGCCATTATCTATGATTTTTGTAGCTCCGCATTACATTCTCTCTCCTCGATTTTGCGTAGTAAATCTTTTTCCATCGAATTTCTGCTACTATTAAATGATACACTAAATCAAATCCGGTGCCACCCGATGCAAACGCTTGTTCAAAACTAAAGCATTTGGAAATTCTCCAAGCAATTTCAGATGTGTGGGGAGCTGGAGCAAAGAGATTGTTTTTTAGTTGAGACTTTTGTGTTTCAGTTTAGACACAAGCAAGAAGTAAGCTTCAAGTATGAGCACGGAAGTAGAAGCAAGAACCAAAGCATCAGGCCAAGTCCTCGCTTGAAAGGCTACCCCGTCATCTCAGACAAGTTCACTTTTCTGCAGTCCCCTGCTGAGTCCTATCAGAGGATTATTCTGTATTATTTCTGTTTTCTCTGTTTTCGAGACACAATATGGCGTCAAGCAGAAAACTACGGAGCCTAGCCGCGAGGGAAAGGAACAGGACAAGGGATTGCCAGTCCTTACGTCCAACTCCAAAGAGCCCGCCGCCAACGCACAGGACTCAGACTCGGACATCGAGTTCCGGGTAGAATTTCCCGTATTGTTCCTTTTCCACAAAAGTTTTTAGCCCAAAGACGGATACTTTTTAGACTCCCTTCAAGGAACCCTTCAGCTTTTCCCCAGCGGTAAAAGGAAGATGCGAGAGAATTTCTCCACTTTGTAACATTCTGACAGGGATAATTCTAGTTCAAAATTTATTGTGCATTAATTTTTGATTTTACAGCTACTTAAGTGTAAAGATGGAAATGCTTTTCTTTAAAATCGCATTTGGCATTTTCTCACAGCTAGAATCTTGAGCTGAATGCAAGTCAACTAAATTTTCTCCCACTAGTTCAAAATTTATTGTGCATTAATTTTTGTTTTTACAGCTACTAAAGTGTAAAGATGAAATTGCTTTGCTTTAAAATCGCATTTGGCATTTTCTCATAGCTAGAGTCTCGAGCTGAATGCAAGTGAACTAAATTTTCTCCTACAAGTTCAAAATTTATTGTGCATTAATTTTTGTTTTTACAGCTACTAAAGTGTAAAGATGAAATTGCTTTGCTTTAAAATCGCATTTGGCATTTTCTTACAGCTAAAGTCTAGAGCTGAATGCAAGTCAACTAAATTTTCTCCTACTAGTTCAAAATTTATTGTGCATTAATTTTTGTTTTTACAGCTACTAAAGTGTAAAGATGAAATTGCTTTGCTTTAAAATCGCATTTGGCATTTTCTTGTAGCTAGATTCTCAAGCTGAATGCAAGTCAGCTAAATTTTCTCCTACTAGTTCAAAATTTATTGTGCATTAATTTTTGTTTTTACAGCTACTAAAGTGTAAAGATGAAATTGCTTTGCTTTAAAATCGCATTTGGCATTTTCTTACAGCTAGAGTCTAGAGCTGAATCTGCAAGTCAACTAAATTTTCTCCTACTAGTTCAAAATTTATTGTGCATTAATTTTTGTTTTTACAGCTACTAAAGTGTAAAGATGAAATTGCTTTGCTTTAAAATCGCATTTGGCATTTTCTTACAGCTAGAGTCTCGAGCTGAATACAAGTCAACTAAATTTTCTCCTACTAGTTCAAAATTTATTGTGCATTAATTTTTGTTTTTACAGCTACTTAAGTGTAAAGATGGAAATGCTTTTCTTTAAAATCGCATTTGGCATTTTCTCACAGCTAGAATCTTGAGCTGAATGCAAGTCAACTAAATTTTCTCCCACTAGTTCAAAATTTATTGTGCATTAATTTTTGTTTTTACAGCTACTAAAGTGTAAAGATGAAATTGCTTTGCTTTAAAATCGCATTTGGCATTTTCTCATAGCTAGAGTCTCGAGCTGAATGCAAGTGAACTAAATTTTCTCCTACAAGTTCAAAATTTATTGTGCATTAATTTTTGTTTTTACAGTTAGTAAAGTGTAAAGATGAAATTGCTTTCCTTTAAAATCGCATATGGCATTTTTTCATAGCTAGATTCTCGAGCTGAATGCAAGTCAACTAAATTTTCTCCTACTAGTTCAAAATTTATTGTGCATTAATTTTTGTTTTTACAGCTACTAAAGTGTAAAGATGAAATTGCTTTGCTTTAAAATCGCATTTGGCATTTTCTTACAGCTAGAGTCTCGAGCTGAATACAAGTCAACTAAATTTTCTCCTACTAGATCAAAATTTTTTGTGCATTAATTTTTTTTACAGCTACTAAAGTGTAAAGATGAAATTGCTTTGCTTTCAAATTGCATTTGGCATTTTCTCGTAGCTAGAGTCTCGAGCTGAATGCAAGCAAGTCAACTAAATTTTCTCCTACTAGTTCAAAATTTATTGTGCATTAATTTTTGTTTTTACAGTTAGTAAAGTGTAAAGATGAAATTGCTTTGCTTTAAAATCGCATTTGGCATTTTCTTGTAGCTAGAGTCTCGAGCTGAATGCAAGTCAACTAAATTTTCTCCTACAAGTTCAAAATTCATTGTGCATTAATTTTTGTTTTTACAGTTAGTAAAGTGTAAAGATGAAATTGCTTTCCTTTAAAATCGCATTTGGCATTTTCTCACAGCTAGAATCTTGAGCTGAATGCAAGTCAACTAAATTTTCTCCCACTAGTTCAAAATTTATTGTGCATTAATTTTTGTTTTTACAGCTACTAAAGTGTAAAGATGAAATTGCTTTGCTTTAAAATCGCATTTGGCATTTTCTCATAGCTAGAGTCTCGAGCTGAATGCAAGTGAACTAAATTTTCTCCTACAAGTTCAAAATTTATTGTGCATTAATTTTTGTTTTTACAGTTAGTAAAGTGTAAAGATGAAATTGCTTTCCTTTAAAATCGCATATGGCATTTTCTCATAGCTAGATTCTCGAGCTGAATGCAAGTCAACTACATTTTCTCCTACTAGTTCAAAATTTATTGTGCATTAATTTTTGTTTTTACAGCTACTAAAGTGTAAAGATGAAATTGCTTTGCTTTAAAATCGCATTTGGCATTTTCTTGTAGCTAGATTCTCAAGCTGAATGCAAGTCAGCTAAATTTTCTCCTACTAGTTCAAAATTTATTGTGCATTAATTTTTGTTTTTACAGCTACTAAAGTGTAAAGATGAAATTGCTTTGCTTTAAAATCGCATTTGGCATTTTCTTACAGCTAGAGTCTAGAGCTGAATGCAAGTCAACTAAATTTTCTCCTACTAGTTCAAAATTTATTGTGCATTAATTTTTGTTTTTACAGCTACTAAAGTGTAAAGATGAAATTGCTTTGCTTTAAAATCGCATTTGGCATTTTCTCATAGCTAGAGTCTCGAGCTGAATGCAAGTGAACTAAATTTTCTCCTACAAGTTCAAAATTTATTGTGCATTAATTTTTGTTTTTACAGTTAGTAAAGTGTAAAGATGAAATTGCTTTCCTTTAAAATCGCATATGGCATTTTCTCATAGCTAGATTCTCGAGCTGAATGCAAGTCAACTACATTTTCTCCTACTATTTCAAAATTTATTGTGCATTAATTTTTGTTTTTACAGCTACTAAAGTGTAAAGATGAAATTGCTTTGCTTTAAAATTGCATTTGGCATTTTCTTGTAGCTAGATTCTCAAGCTGAATGCAAGTCAGCTAAATTTTCTCCTACTAGTTCAAAATTTATTGTGGATTAATTTTTGTTTTTACAGCTACTAAAGTGTAAAGATGAAATTGCTTTGCTTTAAAATCGCATTTGGCATTTTCTTACAGCTAGAGTCTAGAGCTGAATGCAAGTCAACTAAATTTTCTCCTACTAGTTCAAAATTTATTGTGCATTAATTTTTGTTTTTACAGCTACTAAAGTGTAAAGATGAAATTGCTTTGCTTTAAAATCGCATTTGTTATTTTCTTACAGCTAGAGTCTCGAGCTGAATGCAAGTCAACTAAATTTTCTCCTACTAGTTCAAAATTTATTGTGCATTAATTTTTGTTTTTACAGCTACTAAAGTGTAAAGATGAAATTGCTTTGCTTTAAAATCGCATTTGGCATTTTCTTGTAGCTAGATTTGCAAGTCAGCTAAATTTTCTCCTACTAGTTCAAAATTTATTGTGCATTAATTTTTGTTTTTACAGCTACTAAAGTGTAAAGATGAAATTGCTTTGCTTTAAAATCGCATTTGGCATTTTCTTACAGCTAGAGTCTAGAGCTGAATGCAAGTTAACTAAATTTTCTCCTACTAGTTCAAAATTTATTGTGCATTAATTTTTGTTTTTACAGCTACTAAAGTGTAAAGATGAAATTGCTTTGCTTTAAAATCGCATATGGCAATTTCTCATAGCTAGATTCTCGAGCTGAATGCAAGTCAACTAAATTTTCTCCTACTAGTTCAAAATTTATTGTGCATTAATTTTTGTTTTTACAGCTACTAAAGTGTAAAGATGAAATTGCTTTGCTTTAAAATCGCATTTGGCATTTTCTTACAGCTAGAGTCTAGAGCTGAATGCAAGTCAACTAAATTTTCTCCTACTAGTTCAAAATTTATTGTGCATTAATTTTTGTTTTTACAGCTACTAAAGTGTAAAGATGAAATTGCTTTGCTTTAAAATCGCATTTGGCATTTTCTTACAGCTAGAGTCTAGAGCTGAATGCAAGTCAACTAAATTTTCTCCTACTAGTTCAAAATTTATTGTGCATTAATTTTTGTTTTTACAGCTACTAAAGTGTAAAGATGAAATTGCTTTGCTTTAAAATCGCATATGGCAATTTCTCATAGCTAGATTCTCGAGCTGAATGCAAGTCAACTAAATTTTCTCCTACTAGTTCAAAATTTATTGTGCATTAATTTTTGTTTTTACAGCTACTAAAGTGTAAAGATGAAATTGCTTTGCTTTAAAATCGCATTTGGCATTTTCTTACAGCTAGAGTCTAGAGCTGAATGCAAGTCAACTAAATTTTCTCCTACTAGTTCAAAATTTATTGTGCATTAATTTTTGTTTTTACAGCTACTAAAGTGTAAAGATGAAATTGCTTTGCTTTAAAATCGCATTTGGCATTTTCTTACAGCTAGAGTCTAGAGCTGAATGCAAGTCAACTAAATTTTCTCCTACTAGTTCAAAATTTATTGTGCATTAATTTTTGTTTTTACAGTTAGTAAAGTGTAAAGATGAAATTGCTTTGCTTTAAAATCGCATTTGGCATTTTCTTGTAGCTAGAGTCTCGAGCTGAATGCAAGTCAACTAAATTTTCTCCTACAAGTTCAAAATTCATTGTGCATTAATTTTTGTTTTTACAGTTAGTAAAGTGTAAAGATGAAATTGCTTTCCTTTAAAATCGCATTTGGCATTTTCTCACAGCTAGAATCTTGAGCTGAATGCAAGTCAACTAAATTTTCTCCTACAAGTTCAAAATTCATTGTGCATTAATTTTTGTTTTTACAACTACTAAAGTGTAAAGATGAAATTGCTTTGCTTTAAAATCGCATTTGGCATTTTCTCGTAGCTAGAGTCTCAAGCTGAATGCAAGTCAACTATATTTTCTCGTACTAGATCAAAATTTTTTGTGCATTAATTATTTTTTACAGCTACTAAAGTGTAAAGATGAAATTGCTTTGCTTTCAAATTGCATTTGGCATTTTCTCGTAGCTAGAGTCTCGAGCTGAATGCAAGTCAACTAAATTTTCTCCTACTAGTTCAAAATTTATTGTGCATTAATTTTTGTTTTTACAGCTACTAAAGTGTAAAGATGAAATTGCTTTGCTTTAAAATTGCATTTGGCATTTTCTCACAGCTAGAGTCTCGAGCTGAATGCAAGTCAACTAAATTTTCTCCCACTAGTTCAAAATTTATTGTACATTAATTTTTGTTTTTACAGCTACTAAAGTGTAAAGATGAAATTGCTTTGCTTTAAAATCGCATTTGGCATTTTCTCATAGCTAGAGTCTCGAGCTGAATGCAAGTGAACTAAATTTTCTCCTACAAGTTCAAAATTTATTGTGCATTAATTTTTGTTTTTACAGTTAGTAAAGTGTAAAGATGAAATTGCTTTGCTTTAAAATCGCATTTGGCATTTTCTCGTAGCTAGAGTCTCAAGCTGAATGCAAGTCAACTATATTTTCTCGTACTAGATCAAAATTTTTTGTGCATTAATTTTTTTTTACAGCTACTAAAGTGTAAAGATGAAATTGCTTTGCTTTCAAATTGCATTTGGCATTTTCTCGTAGCTAGAGTCTCGAGCTGAATGCAAGTCAACTAAATTTTCTCCTACTAGTTCAAAATTTATTGTGCATTAATTTTTGTTTTTACAGCTACTAAAGTGTAAAGATGAAATTGCTTTGCTTTAAAATTGCATTTGGCATTTTCTCACAGCTAGAGTCTCGAGCTGAATGCAAGTCAACTAAATTTTCTCCCACTAGTTCAAAATTCATTGTGCATTAATTTTTGTTTTTACAGTTAGTAAAGTGTAAAGATGAAATTGCTTTCCTTTAAAATCGCATTTGGCATTTTCTCACAGCTAGAATCTTGAGCTGAATGCAAGTCAACTAAATTTTCTCCTACAAGTTCAAAATTCATTGTGCATTAATTTTTGTTTTTACAACTACTAAAGTGTAAAGATGAAATTGCTTTGCTTTAAAATCGCATTTGGCATTTTCTCGTAGCTAGAGTCTCAAGCTGAATGCAAGTCAACTATATTTTCTCGTACTAGATCAAAATTTTTTGTGCATTAATTATTTTTTACAGCTACTAAAGTGTAAAGATGAAATTGCTTTGCTTTCAAATTGCATTTGGCATTTTCTCGTAGCTAGAGTCTCGAGCTGAATGCAAGTCAACTAAATTTTCTCCTACTAGTTCAAAATTTATTGTGCATTAATTTTTGTTTTTACAGCTACTAAAGTGTAAAGATGAAATTGCTTTGCTTTAAAATTGCATTTGGCATTTTCTCACAGCTAGAGTCTCGAGCTGAATGCAAGTCAACTAAATTTTCTCCCACTAGTTCAAAATTTATTGTACATTAATTTTTGTTTTTACAGCTACTAAAGTGTAAAGATGAAATTGCTTTGCTTTAAAATCGCATTTGGCATTTTCTCATAGCTAGAGTCTCGAGCTGAATGCAAGTGAACTAAATTTTCTCCTACAAGTTCAAAATTTATTGTGCATTAATTTTTGTTTTTACAGTTAGTAAAGTGTAAAGATGAAATTGCTTTGCTTTAAAATCGCATTTGGCATTTTCTCGTAGCTAGAGTCTCAAGCTGAATGCAAGTCAACTATATTTTCTCGTACTAGATCAAAATTTTTTGTGCATTAATTTTTTTTTACAGCTACTAAAGTGTAAAGATGAAATTGCTTTGCTTTCAAATTGCATTTGGCATTTTCTCGTAGCTAGAGTCTCGAGCTGAATGCAAGTCAACTAAATTTTCTCCTACTAGTTCAAAATTTATTGTGCATTAATTTTTGTTTTTACAGCTACTAAAGTGTAAAGATGAAATTGCTTTGCTTTAAAATTGCATTTGGCATTTTCTCACAGCTAGAGTCTCGAGCTGAATGCAAGTCAACTAAATTTTCTCCCACTAGTTCAAAATTTATTGTGCATTAATTTTTGTTTTTACAGCTACTAAAGTGTAAAGATGAAATTGCTTTGCTTTAAAATCGCATTTGGCATTTTCTCATAGCTAGAGTCTCGAGCTGAATGCAAGTGAACTAAATTTTTTCCTACAAGTTCAAAATTTATTGTGCATTAATTTTTGTTTTTACAGTTAGTAAAGTGTAAAGATGAAATTGCTTTCCTTTAAAATCGCATATGGCATTTTCTCATAGCTAGATTCTCGAGCTGAATG
>JASANA010003866.1:0-30443 GCA_030248095.1 Ptycholaimellus sp. GST1_10
TCTCAATTTCACTCTGGTGATAGAGCTCAGGCGGTCAGCTGACCTTGTCAGCTACCTTTTTGGAATTTTTACAATGCCATTTTATTTCTACACTAGTGTCACATGCATTCAAAGAATGGCTGTCATTAATCGAACCCTTCCAGTTAAATTTAAATGTTTGAATTTATTTTTTCAACGAAATGCTTCTATTTAGACAATGACTCAGTTTCGAATGAAGCTTTATTGAAAATGCGAATACAACTTACTAGTCGTTCGGAAGATGAGTTGTGGAATATGAGGAAGATGTTTTCTAAGAGGGCTCCATTGTTTCCCGGTTTATTGTAAATGAAGAATAGATTTTGTACTTGGACTAAAGTTAGCTTTGACTCGAGCTCTACAGCGTCCCTGCCATTTCAGGCTAAATGCGCCTAAGCAAATGCCAATGTTAAAGTAGGTATGCCGTGACGGTTCAACATATTTGCTTTCTTTTTTCCAAGTCTTCTTATTTAGTTATCGGCTGCTGCGATTGTTTTTGCCGGTTAAGTCTATTTTTGGCATTTTGATGCTTATTTGTGAAAAAGGGTGACAGATACTGACTCCGCATAAACAGCAAATTCAAAGCATCAAAACATTTACAAGCAATTGCTGCAAAACTGACAAGAGTTACAACGGTAGATAAAGCCGTACAAAATGGTGAAGCAAGCATAGGGCATCACTAACTATTGTGACTTCTGCAAAACATTGCATCGTATAGCTGAAAAGGCGCTCTGGAGATATTCCGCGTCAAAGGGACAGCTCAGCTCTGTACAGCACAACTCGCGCCATTGCTTTTGACAAATATCGACATTCCACTCCAGGCAAAGCAGGAAGACGGTCAGCATAGTGCAGGATAGATGCGAAAAGTAGAAATTGAGAGGGAAATAGGACGTAGCGGTTCAGTGAAGGCCAAGGGAAGCAGCTCTACTCGTATATGAATCGATGATTGGTGGGATAGAAGTGAGGGCAAGGTTAGTAGCGGTGAGGGTTGCTGTGCTTGGGCTTGAGCGGCCACTTGCCCTCCTCCATCGCCTTCTCCAGGGAGTACTGCAAGTTGGAAGGGACTAGGAGTGGGAAGAGGAAGGCGAGGGGGGTCGAGGGATACCTGACGATGCGGGTAGATGATGCTGGCGCAGCCTTTGCAAGCCTGGCCCTGGTTGGCGAAGCTCTTGCCGCTGCGCCACTTGCGCTTGCAGGAGGCGCACTGGAACTCCCCGTAGCACTGCTTCGGTCCCTTGTACGGCGTCATGGAGGGCGTCATGTGCTTCTGCAATCCCATCTTCCCTCTCTCCTTGGCTGGAGGGGGGCGGAGAGGGAAACGATGGGACAATCGAAGATTAGGTGTCCGGGGCGGTAGCAGATGCGGCAGAGGTAGCCGGGCTTCGGCAGCCGCTTCTCCGCGGACAGAGCCAGCTCCAGCTGCAGTGCTGCCGCCACCTCACCGTCCTCCGCCTCGAACCCGTCACAGCCTGAGTCCAGCTATCCTATTCGCCAGAGGAAGAATGGGCAGGGAGGGAAGGGTACGCTGTTGAGGAATGGGGGAAGTCTGGCGAGGCTCCTCCACTTGGCTGCCGCGGCCGCGTATTTCGCGCAGACGATGGTGGAAGGGCGGCGGAGAGATGCCCACCTGGCTGCCGTAGCCGGAAGTGCCCGAAATGGACTCCACCTCATGCTCCTGCTCCTGCAAACCAACTCACTTTTAGCCTATTCTTTTTTTTAGTCATCATTTTGTGATATCGTCATCGGTTTTTAGGGTGACATCATTTTTGGCAGATGCTGACTCATCAATGGCCGCGTGGCCGGGTAGGTGTTGGAAGGGGAGGGGCGTGGGAACTGGTTAGCTACACCCTGCCTTGTCCACCAGCAAAGGGATGACTAATGCGCCAAAACACCCCAGTGCCCCCTGCCCCCTCCTTTACACCCACCGACCCTACTGCTCCAGGGAATTTCCCTTACTCCCGCCCCCTTTTTGATGCTTTTGCATACCACTGCTGCAACATGATTGACATCTCACGCCTGGCACTCAAAGGCACTGGCGCCTTGCAAAACATATACTGCCCTTCCTTTGTATCAGATCAAAGCATACGAGACTATTCTAAAAAGGACTCAGTGAAATAATGCCTAATCAAACGGGACAAAAAAGCATTACAAACAAATGCAATTGAATTTAGCAAACACTTAAAGTTCGACGAATTTGAGGTCAAGCCATGATGAGTCATCATCAGCTGACATTGCACTTACGCTCCTCACGCAATAGAAAAGTCAACAAACTCTGAGCTATGAGAATACGACCGTTCCTGCTTTATTAGGATCCCATCGCTTAAAATCGCTAAAAATCTAGCATCGCTTAAAAACAATATCAGCTCATAATTGCTACTAATAATCGCAACACATAACCGAGAAATGAGGATGAAGATTGGAGCGATTTTGAATAAAACCTTGTGTAGGATGGATTCCTCCTGAGACTTGGAGAGAAGCTCGCGAACTTCCTCCTGGCGAATGTGCAGCAGTGCCGCGATGTTGGCCGACAGCATCTCCAACGGCGAACCTTCCGCCATTCCTTCAATCCATCCTTCCTTCCCACCAACTCTCTATCCCATCTCTCCTCATCCTGCACCAAATGGCTACAAGCCTGTTATTATTGCATCAACCGACGCAAAGTCTGCGAATGTCCCCAGAATACGAAAACATCACGTGGTGGAATGATGAAGCAAAGTGAGGCCTTACCCGCAGACTTCAAGTAGGGCAGGTGCATGGACCTAGGTCGGGACTGGGAATAGAATGGGGCTGGGTGACTGAGGCTTCTTCCAGTGCTCCTCGAATGAAGCAATGCTGACAAGTTGCTGGGGCCTGCCCGCCTTCTGCTTCTGCGCACTTTCCCCCGCCCCGCCCCTCATTGGCCCGCCTCCCCAGCCCCAGCCAATGAGCTTCCGCCTGCGTTTCACCCGCCCATGCAATCTCATCCCGCATCACGTCATCCGACGTCAGCCCCAAACACCTGGCCAACCTCACACACGCGCCCGCCTGCCCTGAATGCCAGGTAGAAAGGCTCGCATCGCTTGCAACAGCCGCGCGTTTTGGCACATCATTGCTTTCTTCACGCCCTCGGCTTTAGCGTCTCAGTTATGTCTGGCATTCAGCAGAGCGTACCCAGTAAGCCGCATTTCTACTAGCACGGCTTACCCTGGGGCAGACGGGTGAATACTTGAGGTTCTCTGCTGATCACGTCCCCGAATGAGGTCTCCAAGGCATCGGAGCAGGCATCATCGCTTCTTGCTCGAATCAAGGCTTTCCTTCCTCAGGTCTGTTTTTTCTCAACTCCACTCTGCTAAATGTAGAGAGAGAAGCTTGAAGATGGCGGAAGCGAATGAGGCTCTAGCGTCTCTGGATGCGGCTGAGAAAGCCCAGCGCTCCCTCGATCCTGAGCTGGAGGCGGAAGCAAGCTCAGACTCCGAGGATGAGGCTTGCGACGGCACATCGTCAAGCGCCTCAGAATCTGAGGTCCCCTTTCTCCTCCTCATCAAAAAAGATGAAAATGAAAAATGGATTAAATAGGAGACGGACGAAGGAAATGAGGATGCTCGATCGCCCGGAGTCCTGATGAACATCGCTCTGCTTCGCTATGAAGATTCAGGAAAAGACGCAGCATCGCATCTGATCGAAGAAATGCCCGAATCAAAATCATCTTCAGCTTGATTTCCCCAACAAGTTTGAGAGCTCAATGGTCTATTTGGAGTAAATCTTTCTATGCAAACCATTGCGTCTAGATAATTCAGCGTTCATCGCCATTTTCTTAAGCCAACGCCCAAAAATCACAAACAACCAGTGCTTTGTATTATAGTCTTTAATAAAATGCTCCAAAGATGTCTCTTTCGTGTCTGTGGGACACATCGACTGAGTAGCACCGTGAGCGGCATAAGCCAAGAAATTCAGCGGGAACTGGATGACATACGGGTTTCCTTTTTCCAGATTTATCCTCAAGATGCCCTCAAATCTCTGCTGTGCAGGAGGCGGGGACCTACAAAACGGAGCGCATCATTCTGGGCCGCCAGGGCACGGAGATACGCGTCCGGGGCTCCGATAAAACCCTGCTCAACTTCTGCGCCAACAACTACCTCGGCCTCAGCAGTCATCCCCAGGTTCCTTCACTCTCATATTGCCCAATTCATGCTCTATTTCTTGCCCCGATGCCAGGTGATAGAGGCGAGCAAAGTGGCTTTGGACAGTCATGGTGCAGGACTATCCAGTGTTCGCTTCATTTGCGGGACACAGGATATTCACCGGTTCCCTCGACACCCTCTCTCCTCTCTTCTCAAACTCTTGGTCTTAAAAAAGGGAGCTGGAGCTTAAGCTGGCCAAGTTCCATGGCCGTGAGGACGGCATTCTCTTCGCTGCCTGCTTCGACGCCAACGCTGGACTCTTTGAAGTGCCCCGCAGCCTTCATCATCCTCAGCACTTCCTAAGCAATGCTTGCTGAAGGTACTGCTGAACAAGGAGGATGCTGTGATATCGGACGCTCTAAACCACGCCAGTATCATCGACGGCATCCGCCTTTGCAAGGCTCAGCGCCTCCTCTACAACCACCTGGACATGCTGGATCTGGAGCAGAAGCTCATTCAGGCCAAAGGTCCTCTAGCCTCAATCTGCCTTCTCCATGCAGTTTCATTTCATTTACGATCAGCAGATTGTCGACGACGCCTGATCACCACCGACGGGGTGTTCAGCATGGACGGGGACGTGGCTCCGCTCCAGGACATCGCCGCCTTGGCCAGCAAACACGACGCCCTGGTCCACATCGACGACTGCCACTCCACCGGCTTCTTCGGCCCCACCGGACGTGGCACGGATGAGTTCCACGGACTGGACGCCTCCTCTGTCCACCTCATCAGCTCCACACTCGGTCCCTTCTGTCTTGCTGTCATCCATTGCTGTGCTTGCATGAGGCACTAGGTTAAGGGAAGGCGCTGGGTGGAGCCATGGGCGGCTACGTGGTGGGCCCGCAGGCCATCGTCGACCTCCTTCGCCAACGCTCCCGACCCTACCTCTTCTCCAACAGCCTCGCACCTGCACCCGTCGGAGCCGCCTCCAAAGTTTCCGTCAACCATTTTGCACCATCCTCCCTCCACCTACCTACTGGCCACTAGAGGTGCTGGACATGCTGCTGGAAGCGCCGATGGCTGGCTCCCTGCTGGAGAAGACCACGATGTTCCGGGAAGGCATGAGCGAGGCTGGTTTTCGCCTAGGCGGCAACCCTGCCCACCCCATCTGCCCAGTTCATCTGGGAGATGCCAAGTGAGCTGAATGTTGAGCGGGGTGCAGTGGATGAGAATGGTGGGGATTTGAGGCTGGCGTCGGAGTTCGCGGAGGGAATGCTGGGCGAGGGAGTGTTTGTGATCGGCTTCAGCTTCCCAGTGGTGCCCAAGGAGCTGGCCCGCATTCGAGTCCAGCTCTCCGCTGCCCATACTCACGCTCAGATTCACACTACTCTTCAGGCATTTCGTACCGTTGGCAAAAAGCTTGGTGTTATTTAGTCAGCTTGTTATTTAGCACACATGCCTTCTTGCCTTGATTTGCATTTGTCCTATTTTGTCTTAGGTGCCAAAGTATGCGTTTTATGCCGATTTGATTTGCTGCATATTTCAATGTGGGTAATTTTGGTGCTTTACTTTTCGAGGTTTTTTTTAGTTTAGTGATCTTTCAAGAGCGGTAGCTGACAATTCCAAAGGTGCCTTGACTACTTCATATTCCCATTGTGCTTTTGATATTTCGTTCTAGTCTGTTCTACCTTTCTAGTCATGCATTCTTCTGAGAATTAGGAATTTAATCCCTATTGCGTTTGGTTTTTTTGCATTGTGCATAAGTATTCCTTCGTTTACAGTTTTTTAAATGAGTCATTTTCCTGCTGATATGGGTAGATATTGATTGCACAAGCGGCAGCAATAAGGGAATCTGCGCAAGCATGGCAGCTGACTCACCTGGCAACTTAAAAGTTGTCAACACAAGTTCGGACCGCATCTTCATTCACCATTCAACATGGCCTGGTCAGCGCACAAAAGCGCTGATACGATGCTGGAGCGAGAGGAGAGCCAGGAGACTCTCAAAGACCAAATCTCTCGTTTACCTTTTCTCATTACTCCGATTTACCTGAGCGATGGAAATGGATGTTGAGAACTGGCGTCTCTGATCCGCTCCAGCCAGCATTTGGTGGTGTTCACGGGGGCTGGCGTGAGCACAGCCGCCGGGATCCCCGACTTCCGTGGGCCTCAGGGCGTCTGGACACTGCGCGCACAGGGAAAGCGGGCCAAAGCTGCTGTCCCCAGCCTTCCCTTCTTTCTATCTCGAGGTAGGAAGATGAGGAGAGAGCGAGCCTTGCAGACGAGCACAGAGCGAGCCTTGCCGACGCCCAGTCACATGGCCCTGGTGGAGCTGGAGAAGGCGGGTCTGCTCAAGTTTCTCATCAGCCAGAACTGCGACGGTATCCACCGAAGGTTCCTGCCCTAAGTTCATCGTGAAAGAGGGCAGAGAGAATGAAGGAGGACGAATGCAGGAGCGGATTCCCGGTGGGCAAGCTGGCAGAGCTGCACGGGAACGGGAACCTGGAGTACTGCAAGGCTTGCGGGGCTGAGTACCTGCGAGACTTCGGCTGTCACTCTCCGTCGCATTCTTCCCCTCCTCCTCAGCCCCTTCGCTAAGAGCCGTGTTGGCAGATCGCGCAAGCTCAGCGACCATCGAACAGGGCGCCAGTGCGTCTGCGGACAGCCTCTCCACGACTCCATCATCCATTTCGGAGAGAACCTGCCCGAGAAGGCGCTCAGAGATGCATTCAGGTGTGCTCCTCTGGTGGGGATGGCAGAAAGAAGATTGGAGGGGATGGATTGAGAGCGGGGCGAAAGGCGGATGTGGTGCTGGTGCTGGGCTCATCGCTGACGGTGACGCCGGCCTGCGACATTCCCAGGAAAGCTGCAGAGAAAGGCGCCCAGCTTGTCATCGTCAATCTCCAGAAAACCCCACTGGACGGCCTGGCCTCGCTCAGGTAGAGAGCGGAGCTTTTGAAAGGAATGAAATTGAAGGGGGATTATTGGCAGGCTGTTTGGGCGAACGGATGCGGTGATGACGAGGTTGATGCAGCAGCTGCAGCTTCCTATACCGCAGTGGCACCTTCAGCGCTACGTCCATCTTTGGCTGGACAAGGATGGAATTCGACTGAGAGGGGAAGATGCACTGGGCATTCCCTCACTCTTCATTCACTCCCTCAAAGTTACCTTTACTTCTGCTCCGCTTTCTATGAACTCTGAAAGTGTAGCACCGGCATAGGTGAAGAGCGGTGGTGAACGATTCGAGGCCGAAGGAGAGGAAGAGTTTCACATATTCCCCCTTCCTTGGAAAAAACATGCGGGACTGGAAATTTTACTGGAATTCATGGGATATTTCGATGAGCCTCCACTTGCCTTTACGGTTGAGCTCGGCATTTATTTTCTTGTTTTCCGTACAAAAGCGTTTGAAACAGATCGAAAAGGACCGTTTGACAGAAGGCGAGCTCCGATGTTTTCTCGATTTTGACACTAAAGCTGCGAAATGGGCTGTTAACTTTATTTGATTTAGCTTGATCGATCTGTTGCTTTTGATCTGTTCTGTTCTGTTGATAGTGATATTGCTTTCAGTTATATTTGCTTTTGTTTCATGCTCGTTCAAAAAGAATTTCCTGCTAGTAAAACATCTTCTCTTCAGCGCTGCAGCGGAATACATGTGTTTTGAGATTATCTCAGGTATTGCGAAAACAGGCAGACATATTAGAGCGTTTCCCTTTTGAAAAGTGCAACCTGGTAGTTGGATGCCCTTCATAGATAAATTAAGCATTTCGTTCTCTGATAAAACCATTCTTTGGACATTTTATGCTACGTTATGATTCATGCGTGCCTCCTCCCTCAAAGTCTATCAGCCAAGGACAACTGCCATCATGAAAATGAAACTTAATTTTATTCCACAATTCGTTTTGTTTTAGCCTTTTACCGCTTTTTTGGGCGCGCTAGACAGGACTGGAGAGGATGTCCGCAGTTTGCAGGATGGAAAAGCAGTTCAGTGAGGGTGTTCTGGCGCTAGCTGTGCTGCATGGACCGGTACTGGCCAAGGTCCTGGCCGCGGTCTCAAAGAAGCCGGGCGGCAAAGCCTTGGAGTTGGAGCAGATGCAGATCATCAGCCAGGCCCTCGGCCAACCTCTTCTTCCTTCCATCTTCCTACCCGCTCTCCCCGTCTTGGATGGCAACCGCAATCTTCCGCCGCCAGCCTTCACGCTTCCCTTCCGCTCCCTCCAACTCCCTGCCGCCCAGTCAGACCAGCTACTTCTTCGCCGCAACCAGGCACGGAAGCTGCTCTGTCTCTGGACCCCAGCGCCTCTAACCGCCAACCTTCACCTACCCAACCTCAGCCGTCTTCATCTGTGGGACGCCGCTAGCAGCCAGCTGGTGGAGATGCTTGAGCGCGGCCTCCTTCCCAGCCTTCGCAGTTTGAGAGTAAATGAGCTGACGCCGAAGCTGTGGGACGCCCTGCCGGCCACAGTGGAGCGCTTCAGCTGCAACTCCGGCACGCCCGGCAGCCTCCCTAAGCCCGCCATCCGCAGCTTTCGCCAGCACCTCGACTCCTCCATCGCCCAACACGCCCATCTACTGCCCCACCTGGACAGCCTCCATGTGTGGGACTGGCGACAATCCGACTGGCACACTCTCGCCTCCTTTTCCAATCTCTCCAGCCTTAGCGTCAGACTGGACAGAGGGAGCAACTGGAGTCTGGACTCTCTGCCAGCCTCTCTTCAACGCCTCCGAATCTTTGCAGCCCGAGACGTCTCCTTGGACGGCAGCCGTGCCCTGGCTCAGCTCCGTTGCCTCGTCATCGAGGCCCATTGTTTCCGCACACACCTGCCCCGTCTAGCGCAGCTGGCGCCTAAGCTTGAGCAGGCCAACCTCATCATCCGCAGCCTTCAGCACATCAGCCTGCCTGCCGGCTTAGAACAACTTTACCTCAATGTCCTGGACATGGACATCGCCGATGAGGTCGACAAGCTCCAGGAACTACTCGCCTCCCTTCCGCTCCTCTGTCACCTCCGCTTGCCCAGACTGAAGCCGACAGAGCTGGCCAGCCTCCTCTCCATCCTCCCGCCAACGCTTCAAAGCCTCTATGCTCTCATATACTCCGCTCCAGCAGTGTCTCGCAAAGGACGCAAAGTCAGCATTCTTGGCCGACCCTGGGTGGCCTGGCCGCCGAGCCTTGGCCTGCTCAAACTCGCCTACGCCACTCCGATGGACCACAGCAGCTTTCTCACTCAAGCACTGCGTCGCATCCCACGCCCCTTCCGCCTCATCCTACAGTCTCACTACCATCTTCCGCGACCGCCGACAGCGGAGGATCTTCTGGACAGTCTTCCATTGCGCCTCTCCTTGGACCTTCGCCTCATCTCCGCTATTCTACCCAAGTCCTACATCTACATTTTTCCCTTTTCGGTTGCGCCCTAACTTTTTTGCCTCGTCCTCCCATAGAAGGAATGCTGTGCAAGGAACTGTTTAAGGATTGGAGCCATCCCGTGTCCTACGAGTTCAGCAGCGTCTCTTAAAACAGCCGCCTCTGCATCAACTACTCCTGAGAGCCTGCTCACCACGTTTTTTCTTGCCATGCTTTATCAACATTATGTTTTCATCCTTATTTTTTCCATTGGCCTTTACGAATTGGTTTGATAAAAAGTGCACCGAGCAAGATCAAGTAATGACAAAGTATCACCAATATGCCAATTTTCTCACTCCCAACTGAGGTTTAAGCTGTTATTTTATCAGCACTTTTAATCAAAAAGACCGGGCATGTTCAAACGCAAAAATGTCTCCATTTGTCGTCTAATTTTATTCCAGCAGTCGCAATTGGGCTGGCGCGAGGGAGCAAAGCGAACCGTCAGCGCCCAGCCCCTCTTTTCGACCCAGGTGTATGTTTTGAGGGTTATTGCTAGATCTTTATTTTGATAAGGCTCTAGCTCATCACAGGGAGCTTCAATCTTTCTAATTCTTTTTGCATTGGAAAGAGCGTCATCAAATTGACCAAAACTCGCGAGAAATCGCTGAAAAGTTGCAGAATTGTAGTAAATTTTGTAAAAAACCATTTGTCCGAACTCCTACTCCTCCTCCTCCTTCTTCTTCTTCTTCTCCGCATCTATTCAATGGACGATAGTAGGTATTCATTTTTCCCCCCAACCCCCTTCCCCGGGTCCCTGAGCCTCATGTATTTAGCTTTTCAGTTAAACTAGGAAGCCATATGCCCCAGTGGTGTAGTGGTGTACCCGATTTGACAGATGAATGAACCTGGCAGGTTCGAATCCTTCTCAAGCGTTCTTTTTTATTTTTGTCTGTTTAAAGATGAGAATACAGCTGGTATCATCGGAAGGCCTAATGTAAAGCTCTATTTTCCCAAAAATCGATTCTCCTATACATAATCTAAGAAAATTTCTCAAAATTTTTTATGTTTGCCAATAGATTTGCGTTGTAATTTCCAATTTGAAATTTTTTTTAAGTTTTTGTTTATTATTTATTTATTTATCCAATAAAATGTTAGTTCAATATGTAACCAACATTTTAAAATTTGTATTTATAAATTTTATACTATATTAAAAGTGGAAGAAATATCTGGTACCATCGGCAGGCCAAAAGTGGGTCTCTTTTCTCCAAAATTTGCAATTGACTCAAGTAAAAAGTAAAGGAAATACATTTTATACTAGTGGAATCTGCTGCGTCATCTGCATTTTGTTTTTGGGCGCGCATGGAAAGAGGCAATGATCTGCGCGCCAAAAACAAAATGCAACTGTCCAAGCAGCAGATTCCACTAGTATAAAATGTATTTCCTTTACTTTTTACTTGAGTCAATTGCAAATTTTGGAGAAAAGAGACCCACTTTTGGCCTGCCGATGGTACCAGATATAATCACTATGAACAAAAGCAATCTTTGATGATTGAGCTCAAACTGTATATTAATGATTTTGAGCAGTCATTAATTTTCAATCTTTTCTCAGGGAAGAAAAGAAGGGAAGGGAAGGAGTTCATACGACACTTTTGTTCTTTTGGTTTAAAATTGCAAAGCAAAAGAAGACATTTTTTTTACAAAGGAAGTCTTTTTGCGCGGCCGCAGGCCGCCTGCCGCGAAGGGCAGGGCAGTCAGAGCTCCGTAGGCCGTAGGGCATGGGTGCGGAGGCCCCGGAGCGTAGCCTAGCATGCGAAGCATGCTAGGCGAAGCGTAGGGGCCGTAGCACCCATGCCCGGAGGCCGGAGGAGCTCTGGCGCCCTGCCCGAAGCCGCGGGCGGCCAAGGCCCGCTTAAGCTGTTACCCTATTTTTCGTCCGTCATTCCGCATACAGAGAAAGGGGAAAAGGAAAAAAGAAGGGAAAGAAGAGGAAGACAGAACAAAGCGACCAAACGCGAACAGAAACAGAACCAAACCGAAAGAGGAGAGCGAACACAAGCGACACAAAGAAACACCCCCCCCCCCCCCAAACAAAAGAAACCAAACACAAACAAAACCAACCACAACAACCAACCCCACAAAATGATTAATCCATATTTTTTCTGTTACATCCCCAAGTGGTTTTCCATATCTGTATGCTGGGCGCCATCCAATACGACACTTTATAAGTGTTATAGCCATCAGATCTGTAGAAATTAGGTCATTGCATGATTTTCGAGCAGAGCCCATTGGTAATTTGCATGACATAGTACAAATAGATTTTTGCGCGGCCGCAGGCCGCCTGCCGCGGAGGGCAGGGCAGTCAGAGCTCCGGAGGCCGTAGGGCATGGGTGCGGAGGCCCTGGAGCGTAGCCTAGCATGCGAAACATGATAGGCGAAGCGTAGGGGCCGTAGCACCCGTGCCCGGAGGCCGGAGGAGCTCTGGCGCCCTGTCCGGAGCGGTGGGCGGCCAAGGCCCGCTTATACAGTTACCCCATTTTTCGTCCGTCTGTCCGCGAAGCAGACTCCTTGTAGTCTGCGCTCGTCCAGTCAGCCGCCAATTCGGCTGCAAGGCGGACTCCTCGTGGTCCGCACTGATGAGAATCAGCCGCCTAGTCGGCTGCGAAGCAGACTCCTCGTAGTCTGCGCTCGTCCAGTCAGCCGCCAGTTCGGCTGCGAGGCGGACTCCTTTTGGTCCGCACTGACGAGATCAGCCACCTAGTTGGCTGCAAAGCAGACTCGTCGTAGTCTGCACTTGTCAAATCATCCACCTGGCGGAGTTTGACGGAGGCTGAGGGTTTTGTGTTCCGTACTCCTTCCCGTGTCGATAACCAGCCGCCTGGTAGGCTGGGTGCTGTCATTTGCCTCCTAGTAGGCCTGCGCGGTCGCGAATTCTGTGCTCGTCAGCTCAGAGTCCCGTAAGACAAATTTGCTCTCCTCTGCATCCTCCTCCCATCCGTCGATGGCGTGAGGTGGCAAAAGGCATACTAGGCCTTTGCAGAGTAACAAGGTGGGCCCTCAGCCCGAAGTGAGTAAGAACGAGGGTGCTTTGCCAGCTCCCTCACGTGGCAGCCACTCCCATGTCGGCCGCCCCTGCCTTGATTCCTGCTTCTCTCCCGCTTCCTCAGCAATGCGGCAGAGTGGGGCAGGGCATGCCCTTGCAGTCGTTCCGCCTCCCCCCCATAAGGGCGACGGATTGAGTAGCAAGAGGCCGATTAGTTGTTGCCCGCTGGCTCCTAGTAGCTCTTAGGCGGGGCTTTCTGCTGACATCTGAATTCACGGTTCAATCCGCAGTCGGAGTCCACAGAGGAATGCTGCTGTGAAAGAAATGTGAAGGACAGATGCTGCGTCGTTGGTCATCCTCAGGTCTGCAGTCGGAGTCCACAGAGGAAGGCTGCTAGAGATGAGGGGGGTTGACCCTTGAAGGTTTAGTCATGCTGTTTGCCAATTCCCACCCGCAGTCGGAGTCCACAGAGGAAGGCTGCTGAGGGGGAACTGCAGGGACAGATTGACTTGCTTGAGTTGTTGCTGTTTGTCACTTTCCGTCTGCAGTCGGAGTCCACAGAGGAAGGCTGCTGGAACGGGAGTGCATGGACAGGCTGAACTCCTAGTGGCCATAGGCCTGTGCCTGCCAGTTCAGGCCGTAGAAGAGTGGCCGAAGGCCGGTGCCTGCCGAATCAGGCTGTCGATGAGTGGCCGGAGGCCAGTGCCTGCCAAATCAGGCCGTAGAGGAGTGGCCGAGGGCCTGTGCCTGCCGAATCAGGCCGTCAATGAGTGGCCGAAGGCCTGTGTCTTGTTCATGTCACAGTCGAAGGCAATCTAGATGCAGCTGAGATTGATGAACAAGGCCGAGTAGAAGTTGGCCGGAGGCCCGTGCCCGGCACATTTCAGTCCTTTGTAGCTGATAAGCTGGGAGGAAATGTGTTGGCCATTGATGATCATTGACGTGTCATTCTTGGCAATCAGTTGATTGGTGGGGAATGAGTAGCAGTCAATGGGCGTTTTGTGGAAGGTGGAGATCTGGAAGCCGAAGCTGAAACCGTAGGCGGAGGCCTTGAAGCCACAGTCCTTGCAGATTTGCGCCGCTTAGAGGGCTGGCAAATCCCAGTCAGATGCTGTAGAACCGAATTGATTTAATGTTCCCGTTCGGCATTGTCTTGAAAGGCAGGGCAGTTGGCTCCGCTTGCTGGGGCTGGGCGGAGGAATTCTTTTCTGCTTTCAGACCGCAGACGGCTTAGTCTTGGAAGGCCCTTTTTTCGATGCCGCTCCATCCAAGGCTCCTAGGAAGGAGGTTTAGATGCAGGATGAAGGTGCGCAATCTAGACTGTTCTTCTATCCGCTGCCCAAGTAGAGCTAGTTGAGGCTGCGCTTGTTGCAGAATTTCTGGAGGTCCCAGATGCTCAGCCAGGCGTCCTTGGCTATGTCGAATATGAACAGTCTGGAGGGTTGAAGTAGGCATAGAAGTGGGGGTGATGGAAAGCTTGCCGGGTCCGTCGGTGTCCATCTGTACGCTGGCCAAGCGGCACTTGCTGAAGCCAGTCTGGGCCTTGGGGCTCCGCAAGGAGGGCTTGGGGGGAGATGGAAGGGAAAGTTGAGAAGGGGTAGGGGACTGTTGGCGTCCATCTGTGCGCTGTCCAAGAGGCGCCGGCTGGAGCGGCTCTACGTCTCGGAGATGCCCAGCTAGGCGTGCTTGGCTGGGCAGAGCGCACTCAAGGCCAATCTTGGCCGGTCCAGGTTGGAAGGCTGGGGTAGAGAGGAGGTGCTGTGAAGACTTGCAGATACGCCGATGCTGCAAAATACGATGATCTCGAAGCGGCGCTAGAAGAAGCTAGTCTTCGCCTTCCATCCAGATAAGGATTGAAGAGGGAGGTTTGAGGTGTCATTGGTGATGACATTGATGGCGACGATGCAAACGCTGGTCTTCTGTCTGATGATCCACTCGGCCTTGGCCAGTTTGTTCAGGTTCCCGTCCAGGGTACTCTTCCTTCCCGGCGGGCGGCGGAGAGGAAGCGGACAAGTTGAACTTGTACGCCTTGGACGGAGCCATGGAGGCTCTAGGCCAAGTGAAGGCAGAAGAAGGGATGCATTGTCGGTGATGCGAAAGGCAGAGCGTTAAGCAGGGCGAGCTTAAACGCCTATTGCAATTGAGGATGGAGGGGGGGCAGAGAGGTGTAGGGGACGCGGACGTTGTTGAAGGCGCCCATGTAGAAGACGCAGGGCATGAGCTTCTTGTTGGAGCTGGGCCGCTTGGAGGATTGCGGAGAGCCTTTGGGGGTGGCTCTTTGAGGCATCGAAAGAAGGCCAGAGGCCATCAATTTTTCGAAAGTAGTACTTTTGGTTCGCTTCTGGCTACGTTGATTCAGGCTGTTCTGAGAGGTGCGCGGAAGTTACGCAGCTCGGGATGACAGTCAGCTCAACTTTCCGCAGCTTGGGATGACACTGAGCAAATTGTCTCTGTTGTGGCTGCGAAGAGAATGACGCAGCTCGGGATGACAGTAGATGATTTGCTCGGGTTGACAGTGTTGAGGGTCAATTCAGCTCGGGATGACTTGGAGCAAATTGTCACTGTGGGAGTTGCGAAGAAGTTACGCAGCTCGGGATGACAGGCCAATTTGCTCGGGTTTACGGCGGCAAAGATTGACGCAGCTCGGGATGACATGGGCTGGTCTCTCTCTGTTTTGGCTGCGATGATTTTCCGCAGCTCAGGTTGACGCTGAGCAAATTGTCATTGTGAGAGATGTGAAGAGATGACGCAGCTCAGGATGACAATGTCGAATTTGCTCGGGTTGACAGAGGTAGAAATCGGCGCAGCTTGGGATGACACTGGACAATTGCTCTTGTAGCTGCAGTGAAGGAATTGAACGCAGCTCAGGA
Organism: Ptycholaimellus sp. GST1_10; assembly: GCA_030248095.1. NCBI lineage: Eukaryota > Metazoa > Nematoda > Chromadorea > Chromadorida > Chromadoridae > Ptycholaimellus > Ptycholaimellus sp. GST1_10. Next base: position 15,358 of record JASANA010003866.1, read on the forward strand.
TGACAATGAGCAATTGCAAAGGCCGTGTCAGCGCAATTTCTTGAGTTCTTCACCGTATTGAGCTGAACTCCAGGAAGCTGCTCTCAGAAGGCCAGTCCCGAAGAGGCCTTCGTGGCTAGGCAGAGAGTAGGCGGAGTTGAGATGAGCGAGCGCGGCCGCGCTTCCAGAATGCCGCTCCAAAATAGGCCTTTTTTGAGTTACACAAACTTTAAGTTTAGCGTCTCTTTCGCCCATTTTGGATTTGTCGAAAGAAGCGTTGAAAGAATTTGCATATCTTCGCAGATAGTGCAAAGTCTCGGAGGCGGCGATGGGATTGAAGTTGGCCCATTCGCCGGCGGGCTGGCAGAAGCCAGTCAGGAAGCCGTCCATGTTCCCGTCGGCCTTGTACACCACCGACCTCTTACTGCTGGGCGGAGTAAGGGGAAGGGTGCAGGGCAGGGGACCTTGAAGGGTCTGTGGAGGATGTCTTCCAGGAGGCAAACTGCATGATGGCGTACGCGATCATGAAGTTGCAGAAGCGGTTGTGGAAGCCGCCCAAGTTTCCGTAGGCCTTGTACACCACCGACCTCTAGGGACGTCATAGGAGGGAGGGTGGGGTTTTGAGGCCTCTTCGAGGAACTTGGTGAAGGCGTCTTCCAACTGGCAGAGCTCCATGGCGCAGAAGGTGACCATGTAGTTGCCAAGGTTGAAGAAGGCGGATATGCTGGACTTGCACGGCTTGATGCTGGAGCAGAGTATAGGCAGCAAGCCATAGTCGGCGTCGATCGGAACGGAGTCCTGGAGTGGTCCAGTGTGGTGGCTGTGGGGCTGGAAGTGGCTGAGGCCGTAGTCGAAGCCGTCCAGCATGCCGCACTGGTCGCAGTCCTTAGAGATCTGGATGCGGTTGTGTTGCTCCAGGAAGCCGTAGCAAAAGCGGCGGACTTGTCCGGAGTTGACGCTATCTTCAACGGCGGGCAGAAGGAGGGAGAGGCGGGTCATTGGCACAATCTTCCGATGCGCATTAGTGGAAGCAGGCGCAGTGGAAGCAGGCCTTGGAGGCATTGTGCTCGTAGCTGACGCCGTCCTTGAAGAGGTCCTTCTAGCCGCAGGTGAGCAGGCTGAGGTTGCAGATGACTGGGAGGCCATAGAAGCGGCAGTGAAGGCAGTCCACTAGGCTGGGCCTGGTCCAGTAGTCATCTGCGTAGAAAAGTACAGGCCGCTCGTGAGTCTTTATTACTTTTGTCTTTCGGCGTTGCTTTTCGAAATTCACGCGATCATAAAGATCCGTAAATGAATCGATGCCGAAAGACGGCAATTGACTCTGAAGCTGGCTGGGCTTTTCTTCAGCGATGCTTGAAAGTTTATAAATCCGCGAGGATTCATAAACAGGCAGGCCAGCGAGGTTGCAGCAGGCAGCAGGGAGTTTTGAGAACTGTCAAGGGCGATCTCAAAACTCTAGCAGCGTAGACGTTGCTTTTGCTGGATGGCTGGCATTGGCTGACCGGCGGAGTTGCAGCAGAGGCCATAAGTTTGAAAACTGACTGGAGCCAATTTTCAAACTCTGGCAGTGAAGGCGAGTGGTTCGCTGGTAGCTGCAGGCAATTTCAAAATCCGTCCCAGGATATGAAATTGTCATCGACGATGCTTGCGTAGCAGGCATGAAAATAACTTTGCAGTTAGTTTTCGATGCCCAAGTAGTGAAGTCGCATCCGAGCCAACGTAGCTGGAGCTGGCAGCGGAGATCTTTGAAATTGGACTGTGGTCAATTTCAAAGTCCAGCAGCGAAGATGGATCGAAGCTGGTAGCTGGCAGCCGAAGAGAATATTCAAAATCCATTTCAGGATGATGAAATTCTGTAGACGATGCTGATGACGTCAGCATGAAAAGAAACTTTTCAGTTAATTTTCAATGCCTGGCAGCGAAGTCGAATCTCGTCTCGATCGTCGGCGTTGAATGATTTCATAAAATCCGCAAGGATAGAATGAAATCATTGAAGGGAGTTGCTCTTTGAAGAGAACTTTTCAGTTCGCTTCAAGACCCTATGTTGCAGCAGGTTACAGTAGCAAGTGTGCCGTGTGACGTCAGAGTTTCGTTGGCAGTCGTCCCAGATGACGTGGTGGCTCGAAACTTGGCGTTGCGATGTTGCTGTCAAAGAACAGACATTGAAAAGAGACTCGAAAGTCAATTTCAATTCCATGCAGCGTAGTCGCAGTTGATGCCGTCTAGAAGTTCACGAGGCCGGCTCTGGCTGAGTGAAGTTCTGGAGCTGCAGGGTGTCCTGTCTGGCAGCGAAGCGAAGTCCGGCATTGCAGGCTGGGCTCAATTCGCTGTCCAGTCTCTGTGGATCGGTGACTGGGGCTTTTGACTCGATTGCTGCTGATGAAAGGCGGCGAAGTCAAAGGCTGGATGTTGTTGTGGAAGCAGAAGTTGGCGGAAGTGGTGCTGGGCATTGTAGTAGCATTGTAGAGGTGGTCGGTCGAAGGTACAGATAGGCTAATCAGCTCTCTGATCTACCAAACGCTGTGGTGATATGCAGCAGGAACGTAGCGAGATTCTCTTTCATCATCACCGAAAGGGTTAGGAGAGCGGAACAGGTTGGGGCATAGCGAGCCACTAAGAGAGCAACTGATCCTGGCCTCCCTTCCGCCCGCCTCATCAACGTTCAAGGTCAATGAAACCGGCTTGGGAAACGTCACATAACATGTTAAATTCGCAACTCCACAGTATTCCTGATATTTTGTTATCATTTTGTTCCACAAAAATTATGACAGCTATACAGTGGGTACAATCATGATTAATCCATATTTTTTCTGTTACATCCCCAAGTGGTTTTCCATATCTGTATGCTGGGCGCCATCCAATACGACACTTTATAAGTGTTATAGCCATCAGATCTGTAGAAATTAGGTCATTGCATGATTTTCGAGCAGAGCCCATTGGTAATTTGCATGACATAGTACAAATAGATTTTTGCGCGGCCGCAGGCCGCCTGCCGCGGAGGGCAGGGCAGTCAGAGCTCCGGAGGCCGTAGGGCATGGGTGCGGAGGCCCTGGAGCGTAGCCTAGCATGCGAAACATGATAGGCGAAGCGTAGGGGCCGTAGCACCCGTGCCCGGAGGCCGGAGGAGCTCTGGCGCCCTGTCCGGAGCGGGCGGGCGGCCAAGGCCCGCTTATACAGTTACCCCATTTTTCGTCCGTCTGTCCGCATATATATATATATATATATATATATATATATATATATATATATATATATATATATATATATATATATATATATATATGTATATATATATATATATATATATATATATGGTTCCAGAGCCCGTACTCCTCGGTTTTTCAACCAAATGGGCTGAAATTTTGCATGCAGGTCAGTCTGGGTGGTGGCTCGGGGTGTTTTTTTGGGATCGGCGAAATTTTGACTTGTTCTGGATTTATGGTCAAAAAACCTCGAAAATTAGGGCCTTGAAATTCGAAATTTGTTCGAAAATGTGAATTTTAATGGTATTAATTATTAAAAGCATTATTTTTAGTTTTAAAACCCTCAGAAACCAAAACGAGACCTTAATATTTCATTTCTGTGTGTTGTTTGTTAAAAGTTATAGTTATAGTTTGTGAGTTATAGTTACTGTGGTAAATTGAAACCCTGCAATGGTCAACCATGCTCAACCTCCACATGCCATGGCTCAATGATGCACTTCGCCCTGGAACAAAATTTCTGAGCATGTGTTTGTGGTTCAAAGAAAGCATTACAGCCTTCATTTCCTCCAAACTGAAACGAATCTCAAGCTGCCGTGTTTCCTACTGCAATTCTGCTTCAGTGATTTATTTTGTCACTGCACTCATTCCCGGTTCATCCGAAGTAATCATTTGAAGGAACTGGAACAAACCCTGTTAAGAGACGTTTCACCTAAGTCCTGAGATATTCTGTGGAAGGGCTGGAAAAGTGAAATTTTTGAGTTGACCAACTATACGATCAGGATTGTAGAGCAAGTTTTTGCGATCTCTCTCCCGTTGGAATTTTTGAAAAATATGAATCCTAGCTCGATATATGATCAAAAACGTAAAGACACTCAAAAAATGGGACAATTTTTGGCAAATGAAGATACGGACTAATTTTGGCTACTAGATACACACAAATTGTGTTTCGACCCCGACTTATGCATATCAATTTAAAGCTTAGAGTTAGGCAAAGCTGATTTCGTCAAAATAAATGTGCTAAAACTGACCTGAGGCATGAAATAAGTCCAATACTGCCTAAAATTGATAAAACTGAACATCGTCAAAAATGAAGTTTTTGGCGATTTTCTCAATTTTTTACTATGAGATGCACCCAAATAGACCTTATTTTTGAATTTTTCATAAAATTTGCGATCTTTTGATACCCTTTTTATATGTAACCAAAGAAGCATAAATGAGCTACAGCCTTGCAAATTCGGTCACCTCAAAAAATGCCCTATGTTATAACATAGGAGGCTTTGGCTATGGTAAAAATTATCCACTTAAAAACTTCCTGCTCTTCCAAAAAGCAATATTAACCAAATTCCTTTTCAGGGTTGCTTAAACTAATCCTTAGGCTCATTTCGGTGCAAAATAATTACTGCTTCTGTCTTAATTTTTCCAGAATAGAGCTCAAATTTAACAGTGATGCCGAGTTTGGCACTATGTTATAACATAGGCAAATATTGCCCAAAAAAATTTTTGACTTGAAATTTCATTTTAATGCCGTAATTTTTAGGTCGACATGAGCAAGGTCTTTAAAATTACGGCATTAAAATGAAATTTCAAGTCAAAAATTTTTTTGGGCAATATTTGCCTATGTTATAACATAGTGCCAAACTCGGCATCACTGTTAAATTTGAGCTCTATTCTGGAAAAATTAAGACAGAAGCAGTAATTATTTTGCACCGAAATGTGCCTAAGGATTAGTTTAAGCAACCCTGAAAAGGAATTTGGTTAATATTGCTTTTTGGAAGAGCAGGAAGTTTTTTAGTGGATAGTTTTACCATAGCCAAAGCCTCCTATGTTATAACATAGAACATTTTTTGAGGTGACCGAATTTGCAAGGCTGTAGCTCATTTATGCTTCTTCTGTTACATATAAAAAGGGTATCAAAAGATCGCAATTTTTTTGAAAAATTCAAAGATAAGGTCTATTTGGGTGCATTTTATAGTAAAAATTGAGAAAATCGTCAAAAACTTCATTTTTGACGATGTTCAGTTTTATCAATTTTAGGCAGTATTGGACTTATTTCATGCCTCAGGTCAATTTTAGCACATTTATCTTGACAAAATCAGCTTTGCCTAACTCTAAGCTTTAAACTGATATGCATAAATAGGGGTCGAAACACCTTTTGTGTGCATCTAGGAGTCAAAATTAGTCCGTAATCTTCATTTGCCAAAAAGTGTACCATTTTTGAGTGACTTTACGTTTTTGATCATATCTCGAGCTAGGATTCATCTTTTTAAAAAATTCCAACGGGAGAGAGATCACAAAAACTTGCTGTACAATCCTGATCGTATAGTTGGTCAACTCAAAAAATTTACTTTTCCATAAACTTTTGATGCCTTATGTGTAACGTCTCTTAAGTGTCAAGACGGCCGCGCATCTATTGGCAATAGCCGATATTCCCTTGTATCTCTGAGGCTGTATGATATTTGTAAGGAGATGCTGGTTTGCTGATAGTGCTATTGTCACATTGCACATAATTATTCCATGTTAAGCAACTTAGTTTTATTTTAAATCCAATTGGCAAATGCGATGCAGCATCCAGGTCTTCCTTCAAAGACGTAGTACATTTTAGCGCAACTGTAAAATATATAATTAGGTATGTAAAAAAGATATTTACAAACCGTTTATGAAGAATCGTGGAGTTGGTGTTGGTAAGGTCCAGTTTTGCAGCTGAAATATAAGGCTATTTATATCATAGCAAGGAATACCAATAAAAATTTGTAGTTCAGTTCTTTCGTTAAGAAAAGGATAAATTATTGCAGCATTTGGATTCAAAATTTATCTCGTCTGGGCCGGCCATTTTTTAGCACAGGTTGTTAGGTAAACATATTCTGAAGTGAGCAAACTAATTGGTTCTGTAGCAGGATCATCAATACATAATGTTTTTATTTTGTATTCATTGGGTATGTATTTGCCCATTGTGTTTGATGTTATTGTAACATGTCTGCTGATTAATTCTATGATTGCTCTTGTTTGTGTTGCAGCAATAACGTTTTTGCTGGTCTGGAAAAGAATTGCAATCACTGTTAGTTAAACATTGATAAACATAACTTGAATCATAGAATACCAAAAGACACCTGGAATCCAGAATCAAAGAACACAAAAGCAATTGGTGCAAGAATAGCCAGCATAACGTTTTCAAAGATCACCAAGGGAGTAATCATGGACCAGAATTTGACTCTGCTAGGGTAATACATAGGTGCAACCAGCAACATGAACGCAAAGCGGCTGAGGCTTTATACATCAAAATGAATGAAACACGGGTAATTGAAGACCTAACCAATGTACAACGACAGCATGACATTCCAAATAGCGTTCTACCTCTTTTACAACCAGGACCTAATACAGCACGCTAAAATTTTGTATCATATATAGTATTTACTATGTCTTTCTTTGCTTAATTTTTAATAGTTATTATTATGTTTGTTCTGACAAGTGTCAGAAATCTAATTTACTGATGAAGGAGATAATACTTCGAAACGTTTAGAATTTTTGTGATCATATCACTACTGTGCTTACACTTTGGATAGAGTATACATATATATTTATATATATTTATATATTTATATTTATATATATTTATATATATATAGAGGTTACTGAACTTTTGTCCTATTTTATATATATATATATATATATTTTTATATATTTATATATTTATATTTATATATATTTATATATATTTATATATATATAGAGGTTTGTCGGAGCGTGGGAGTGCGGGGAGCCTGGGGATGGTAATCCTCATTGTGAGAGCCACTTCCCTCCTCCCCCACTTCATACGCTCCACGCTCATTGGTCCCCGACCTTTCCCGCCAACCCCCCAGACACAGCTCGCCCGCTGGGCTCCACACACACTCCTCATCCCACTCTATTCCCTGTCCCACTTTTTGGAGACCCTTCTAAGAAAAGCTTGGTGGTGGAGATCTTGTGCTTGCATGGCACCGCGACCTTCGTCGGCTTCGCCAAGCCCTCCAGCCTCTGCAAGAAGCGCGTCTCCTTCCTCTCCAACATCTCGCACACCCTCGCCAGCGCCCGTGGGGCCGTGGATTTCGTCATCGATCCTCCGACCTCCTCTTTCCACCCCCACAGCGCTTGATGGAGCCTGTATAGCCAGGGGAAAGGACTTCGGAAAGGACGCCAGCTGCAGCAACTTCGCCTCGCTTTGCAAGCTCAGCTCAGGTGCCCCAACCTCTCCTTCCTCCTCTTCTACTTCCGCTTTGCTCTCGCCATGGACTTCACCAATGAGGACGTCGCCATCTCCAAGCACACCCACTCCTGCGTCGTGCTGGATGACAGCCCCTGCGACAACCTCATCTGCCCAGTCCTCTCCCATCACTCCACCCGCCTCCGCTGCCAGCAGTGCGACAAGATCCTCTGCATCAGTGGAGCAGGCGCCTACTTCATGCCCGGCGGGTCCTCTTCCACTACCCTCTACAAAACCGCCCTCCACGCCTTCCGATCCTTTCGCATCGACCCCTCCAACATCCTCCCTCGCTACACCTGCCCTCGCTGAGAGATCGACAACGACTGCAAGCCCCGCCCTTTCGTCCGACAGCTCTTTGACCTCAAGCTCTACCCCAACTCCAGCCGCACCTACTCCTTCATCCGCAAGGCCATGCCGCAGCTCACTGTCGTTGCCGACAACCTCAGCCCAGCACATGGAGCCCCGGACGAGGTGGACCTGGAGCAAGGAGAGCAGGAGGATGAGCGAGGAGACGAGGAGGAGCTGGGGATGCTGGGGACGCTAGACGACATGGGCTCAGGACCAGCGGATCAACGCCTTCCAGAATGATGCTGCGTCCTGGAGCACCGACAGCAGTCCGGCATCTCCAAGAAGCAGTTTTGGCAGCAACGCTACATGGATGCCCGCCTTGCCTACGATGCCATCAATGCCCGGGAGGCTACGACGGAAGACGAGCGGAAGCAGGCCAAGGTCGATCTACGCCATGCAGCCATCGAGATGGAGAAGGCGGAAGAGCGTCTGGAGGAGGAGACTTGCTGAGACGAAGCTGCCGAACGTGCCCAAGCCAAGGCAGAGGAGGAGGAGCGCCAGCGTGTACGGGACGAGGTGGAGGAGACGGACCACCAGGAGCGCCTCGCGGACATCGCCAACACCAACCAGTCCGTCGAGGAGATCCCCGACCCCGACACCATCGTCGTCTCCGCTATGCCCGCCCAGCGCACTGGCTACTTCGCCTCCGACACCAACGCCAACCCCACTCATCCAACCGCCGCAGAGCCTCAGGAGCCTCAGGAGCTTCAGGAGCCCCGAGAGCTTCAGAAGCTGAAGGAGCGACTGGAAGTACAGGACAAGGTCATCACCGACCTCCGCCTCCTTTGCTCCAAGCAAACTCGCCTTCGCATCGCCACCAAAGCCCAACTCCAAGAGCTACAAGCTGGAGAACAAGATCTTCGGCAACAAGTGGAGCTCCAACAAGAAGACCGGATCAAGGCTCAGGCAGAGCTGGAGCACCTCCGCACCCAGAACCTCGTCACCCAGAAGGCCCAGGAACGGGAATGCAAGGAGGCCCAGCAAGCCCTGCAAGCTGTTCAAGATCATCTTCAGCATCTGGAGCAAGAGTCGGCGCGGAAGGAAGCAGCATACCGGGACAACGAGGTTCAGGTCGCCACCGTCCTTGACAACCTCCGCATCGACAACATCCGCCTCCAACGCCAGCTAGCCGCCGCCAAGGAGCAGACTCCACCCGCGGCCACTTCTACTCCCGACCTCAAGCAGCCCGCCCCAGTCCGGACCCACTGCCTTGCCGACCAGACCCGGGGGGCATCGCATCAGCCTGCCCCCTTCTCCGGCTCCCAGCTGCGCCCTCTGCCCTCTGAGAGCCTCTTCAGTCACCTCCAACGACCTCCGGCCCGCCACTTTGACGGCAAGAACCTCTCCGAGTTCCCTGTCTGGCTCAAGTGGTGGAACCACTACTACCACACCAACCGCGAGATGAGCAACGTGGACAAGCTGGAGAAGCTCATGGAGTGTCTCAAGGGACCGGCCAAGACAGGGATTGCCTGGTGCCAGAACTTCGAGGAGAAGGACTACGACAACACCCTGGCCATCCTCAAGGACAACTACGGCAACGCCTCCACCCAGAAGACCGAGCTGCTCCGATCGCTGGAGCGAGTCGAGAAGATGCGCAACAATGCCACTGCCAAGGCCCTCTATGCCCTCACCGACAATCTTCACCGCATCGGAGTCCAGCTTCACCAGCACGGGGTTCAGGACCTGGATTCCCACACCCTCCTCCTCTTCGAGAAGCTGCCGGACTCCGTGGTGCTGGACCAGATGAACTCCCGAGCCTGCTCCAACCTCTCCCTGGAGATTGGCTACGACAAGCTGGTCAACATCTGTCGCATCGAGGCCAAGGCTAGAGCCGCCGCTCAAGGAGCCCTTCCCCGCTCCCGCAACCACCCCCCAGCCACTTCCTCCACGCATCCAACCAACCGCCCTCAGCCCTTGCAGCTCAATCGTCCCTACTCTGGCAACTACCTCACCAACCCATCGGCCCCCGACTCCGAGGAGTCCGCGGAGCCCCAGAATGGGGGCAAGAAGCGTCGCCAGAAGCAGGCCCAGGGTGGGTCCCAGTCCTCTACTCCTCCCTCCACACAGCAGCCTTCCCCAGCCAAGCGCCCTACACTCCATCAAGAAGGACAAGAGCCAGTGCCACTGTGGAGGAGAGCGGACGGGACCGTCATCCACTGCCACCTCTGCGACGGCAACCACATGGTCCACGAGTGCCAGGTCTATGACACTCCCGCCAAGAAGCTTCAGAGGGCCAAGGCCATTCTGCTCTGCTACAACTGCTTGCGCCAAGGCCATGGACAGGATGAGTGCTGCAACCGTGGATGCTGCCGAGAGTGCAACGACTTGCACCACACCGTCCTCCACTCCATCCTCTCCACCCAAGGCCAGTCCGCCAACCTTCACCTCTCAGCAGCTGGAGACTCTCCCAAGCTTCCCTCCATCATTCATCCCGTCTTCTCCCTGGGGTTGCTGGGACGTGTTCAGGTGGGACGTGATGCCTGCGTCGCGGAGAGCATCACCGTGACCATCACCATTGGCGGCAATGACCTCCCAACACACCCCTTCCTCGATCGCGGCCTGCAACCTACTCGCATCCTCAACTGGCCCTGCAAGGCCAATCAGGAGAAGATTGTGGACGTCCTCATCGGCTTGGACTTCCTTCGCGCCTTCGAAGGCCTGGGAGTGCCTTGCCAGGACATCATGGGCCTCTCTGTCTACTCCTCTGCCTTCAGCACCCACCTCTCCGGCCCTGCCCCTGCCTCTACCATCGCTCAGGCTCTGCCTGCCTCCTGCTCTCTGCACTTCGCTTCTCATACTGCTTCGCTTCATCAGCTAGTGGAGATGCAGACAGGACTCGAGGTGGTGGGGCTGGGAGGCAAGGACACGGCTGCCAAGTGCGAGGACTGCAGCGGGGACCTGGACGGGGACGAGATCGGCATCTGCAACGACTGCAAGCTCGCCGCCGAGTTCGACATCCAGCGCAAGGAGGACGGACGCTTCATCCTCGCCCTCACCTTCAAGTCCGGCACCTCCTCTCTTCCCTCCAATCACCAGACTGCATTCGCCCATCTACAGCGCCTGGAGGCCAAGCTCATGTCCCAGGAGAAGCAGCTGCACTACGCGGAGTTTGACAAGTTCGAGAAGAGCGGCATCGTGGAGCCGGTGGATGAGTCCAAGACCCCGGGAGCCGTGATCCAGTACCTGCCTCACCGCCCCGCCTTCACCAAGTGCTGCCCCGTGCTGGACTGCTCTGCCTCCACTCGCAACGGCCAGAGCCTCAATGACAACCTCCGCACCGGCCACAACCGCCTCACTGACCTGCTGGACGTCCAGTTCCGCCTGGCCAAGCACACGCTGGTGACGGACGTCTCCACTGCCTTCTACGGCCTGGAGGTGAAGGAGCAGGATCGGGATGCCTTCCGCATCCTCCTGCCCGCCGACCCTCAGCGCCCCTTCTCCAAGACCAATCTTTGCTGTGTCTGCTTCGCTCGGATGGTGATGGGCGCCACCTGCTCCCCCAACCTTCTACTCGCCTGCCTCGATCAGCTGACCAAGGACGCCCTCGCCTCCGGCCTCACCTACTGCCTCTCCCAGGATGAGCTCAAGACCCTCACCAACCACTTCTACATGGACAACGGCATCTTCAGCTTCAGGGAGGAGAAGGAGGGAGCGCACCTGGCACAAGGCCTGCAGAAGCTCTTCGCCGCGGCTCAGCTCCATCTTTGCCAGTTCTGCTCAGACCTGCCGGGGGCCCTCCACGACATCGCTCTGGAGGACCGGGAGGAGCAACAGGAGGTGCAGAACCTGGGCCTCGTCTGGAACACCAGCCTCGACACCTTCCATCCCTTCGCCCCCGACTACTCCGACATCATCGACGACAAGCTCACCAAGTGTCAACTCCTCTCCACCTTCTCTCGCATCTACGACCCCTTCGGGCTCCTTGCTCCCCTACTCCTCGCACCACGCCTACTCTTCCAAGTTGCATTCAATGCTGGAGATGGCTGGGAGGAGCGGATAGGCCAAGACTACCTCGCGCGATGGAAGGGGATGCGGAAGGAGCTGGAGTGGGTCACGGAGGTGGAGCTGCCACGCCGAGTGTTCCAGAACCCAGACACCCCCTGCGACCTCATCATCTTCTCTGACGGCTCCAAGTCCGCCTACGGCTTTGTTCTCTACGTCCTCCAGGCCAGTCTTCCACCCTCCTTTCTCTACGCCCATTCACGGCTGGTGCCCAAGAACCAGAAGAGCATCCTCGTCACTGTCCCTCAGATCGAGCTGTGGGGAGCGCTGGTGGGGCTGCGAGCAGCCGCCATCATCGCCGACAAGTTCCAGTCCAAGCTAGGACAAGTCTTCCACTTCATCGACTCCAAGACAGTGCTCTACTGGAAGCGCAAGAGCGTCAAGGAGATGAAGGAGCTGGACGGGAAGCTGGGTGGCGTCAGCCGGCGCTTCATATCCACCGACCTCAACGTCGCCGATTACGTCACCAAGCCCTGCCTCTTCAAGGACCTCTCCACCTTCCACAACGGGCCCAACTTCCTTCGCCTACCCTGGGAGCAGTGGCCAGCCTGGAGAGCGGGCCTGGACTACGAGAACGAGGTGCCGGAGGACGAGCGGGATGGGATCAAGTGCGGGAGAGACAGCTGGGCCACCATCATTGTCAACGTCGCCGCCCCCGTCTTTGACCACGCGTTCATCGATGACATCCTCGCCTCCAGCAACTCCCTTCATCGTCTTCTCCTTCGCTTCACCTTCCTCTTTCGCATGCTCCTCAACCACGGCTACTCTGGCTGGGTGACGGAGCAGGAGAAGGAAGCGGTGTTCCTGCGGCTGGTGAAGATGGAGCAGACGCGTTCCTGGCCCAGCCTCACCAAGGCCATCCAGGAACAGAAGACCCGCAAGTTCAAGATCATCCGTTCCCTCAACCTCTTCGTGGATGGCACCGGCATCATCCGCCTGGGCACCCGCATCACCAACCATCAGCCCTACCTCCTACCCGGCCATTCTCGCCTTGCCCAACTTCGCCTACTCCAGACTCATCAGCGCCTCCTTCATCCTCCTCTATGGATGATGCTAGGACGAGTACGGGAGCAGTGCTGGTTGACGGGTGGACTGGCAGCAACTAAGAAGGCAGTGAAGCTGTGCGCCAAGTGCAAGTACTATGGCCCCACACTGCCCAAGCCCTCCGCCGGCCTTCTCCCTGACAATTGCCTCAAGTGCGGCCTCCCAGCCTTCACTCACATCCTCATCGACCAACTGGGGCCCATCGAGAGCTACGCCAACAGCTACTCCAAGCCCAAGAAGCGGTGGGTGCTGCTGCTCACATGCGCCGTCAGCTGAGCTCTGCACCTGGAGCTCCTTCAGTCCTACTCCACGGAGGCAGTGATCGAGGCTCTTCGTCGTTTCTGGGCCAAGCATGGACTGCGCGCCGGCACCATCTACTTGGACAGGGCCACCGCCTTCACCAGCCTTGTCGCCACCCTACGCGCCTTTGCCGCCAATCACCAGCTCAAGCTCTCCTTCTCTCCAGTTCGAGCGCCATGGTGGATGGGAGCGGTGGAGCGGCTGGTGTCCCTCGTCAAGAAGAGCCTGCGCCCCGCCCTCTACAAGAGCCGCCTCGACGACTTCGCCCTGCTCACCCTCCTCACCGACATCGAGGCTGGCCTCAACTCCCATCCTCTTCTCCCCCTCACCGACGCCCCCAACGACCTTCAACCCCTCACCCCCGCTCACCTCCTGGGAGGAGACGCCAGCTTCGGCCTCGCCCAGTTCCAGACCTACACCTACTCCCAAGGCCTCTCTCGCCGCCTCCGCGAATGAAAATTTTCCTTTATTTTCAGGTGTTGCTACATGTGAAGTTAGAAGCGCTCCGCGGTCACCTATTGCGCTTTGCGCCATACACTTGTTTTACTGTGTACGAAATTAACAATTCAATGGTCACTCAACGTATTGTTGCGAAAGGAATAATTTTATCCAATTTAGCTTAAAGTAAATATTAATTGAATCTGAATATAGTAATATAATATTACCGACCATAGTGCTCATGTTTTCTACACACTTGCATTTTGCATATATTGGCCGCGTATCTTTAGCGATAGCCGATGTTACCTTGTCCGATGTTAGTTAGTTGTTTCAAACAGAACAAAACTTCAAAGAACGTGTATAGTTTTAAGTAAATTCACTTACGTCAGAAATCAAATAAATTGACTGACAATGTTATCATTATTGCTGCTCTGTTATTTGCTTAATGGAATTTGGTTAATATTATTCTGTGCCATCATACAATCTTTCTGCTGCCGCAAAAAAAAACTCCAGATCCTATATTTGTAGGTCTTTGTCCAAATAAAATTACTGGGACTGGCAATCCCCCATTTTTGTTACCAAGTGATAACATGAAGCAAGCTGCAGAAGTAAACAAGAAATCGAACACAGGACAGGATCATAATGGCAAATCGAAATCTATAAGGAGTTTAAAAAAGAAAGAAGCTAAAGTATCAGATCCAAACTACATGACTATGGCTGGAATTGGTGACATCGATGAAATTTTACCAGCTGATAAAGGAGTAAAGAAAAACCGACTGGCTCCAATGAATGATCCTAATTACATGACTATGGCTGGTGTTGGTGAAGATATTTTGCCTGAAGACAAATAGCAGTTTAGTTGTTATGAATAATACCTATTTCTTTTGTGTTAAATTAATGTCAATATTAAATTGATTTCATTTTGATTTACATTAAATAATTAAAGTGCTACAATTGTATATTAAAATTTGCGATGTATTTCTAAAACTAGATCAATACGAAATCCTACCTTCCGAGGGTTCAACAGCCTCTGCCATAGCCATGAATGCAGGTTCTAACGCATCACACCACTAATGTCAAGTGCAAATTGAGAAAACGTGCATTCATTAAAAAAAGATAAAATATATCTGCCATCGTATTGCCGCAAAAGTAGATGACAAAATCTAACAAACTCAAAGTTGCCGGGAAGCACTTAAGCATTGCAGCGTTTTGGGCCATGTGCTGCTCCTATTTCATATTTGTAGAACATTTTGTTTCTATAGCAATACCCTTATACACTTTACGTGAATATGGTATATGACGCAAAGCGCAAAGTGCGTGAATATGGTATATGACCACGGTGCACTTGCCACTTCTACCTTCACCTCTAGCAGTTCCAAAAATTAAGGAATGTTTTGGTTTGCATGTGTTAAATTAATCACTCAAAAGGGTACGCCTATGGTTTGTCATCCAATTTCAAAAATAAACACTGATTTAGAATTGGCATATAAACTTGGCATATCGACTTGTGGATCAAAATCCAAGGTAAAATTCGC
>JASANA010003868.1:0-13363 GCA_030248095.1 Ptycholaimellus sp. GST1_10
CATGCCGCATCCTTTCCAACCCAGCTCCAAAGCAATCGCAGCCAGCTCCTTGTGCACCGCAGCAGTGTGCAGCGAGAACTCCCCATGAGCTTCGCCAACAGTCGGCAGTAGACCCAGCAGCAGGTCCCAGGCCTGTCCGGCCTTCCCCTCACCCATCATCGCCTTAGCCAGCTCCATCTGCACCCCCAAAATCACCTCACCTACGACTGGCAGGAGGGGCTGACCAGTGTTGCCGTTTTTGGTCCCAAAAAGTTATACATTAAAATTAAAAATATGGAGTGCTAAAAATTATAGATAGATTAAAAATAAAATATTGTATAACAGCCCTTATACAATATAATAAGGAATATGTATTGTGTACCATATTGTATAATATTTATACATTACAATACACGATGTTGAGTTGCACTTTTTGCATGTTGCACTTTTTGCATGTTGCAGATTTTGCAACTTGGTATTTTCTAACTTGAATTGTTTTGACACCAGACACAACTGACTACCTCTCTGACCTGGAAAAACACTTTGGCGACATGAGCTGGCAACGAACATAATCCCAGCATTCATGAGATCCTTGGAAGTGCGATTACGGTGACCATTGGCAAGGATCTCCACAAAGCTGAAGACTCGTTCCACGTTCCACCTACAGCTGACATGCCCTGCCTTTAACCAGTTGGCTGTTTGGGGGGATTGCAGCTGTGCCTGAGAACAGTATTGACAAGAGCTCCAAGGCCAATGGCTGAAGGAGAGTGACTGCTGGGGCGACGTCAGCCCAGAACTTGAAGACATCTGAAACTAGATGCACTTTCTGCAAGTTGCAATATGTGCAAGTTGCAAAATTTGCAAGTTGCAATTTCTGCAAGTTGCAAAATGTGCAAGTTGCATTTTCTGCAAGTTGCAGAAAGTGGAAGTCATCAGCAGTTCAGGAGGCCAACAAACCGAGCTAAAGAACAAGAGGACTCAGCCAGAGAAGGACTTGTAGTCAGGTGGATGGTAGCAGGGGGATGGGATACAGTACCTCATGCTCAACACTGACTTGCAATTATTGTAAGTTGCAATATCTGCAAATTGTGAGTTGCACTTTCTGCATGTCAGCTTCTTCACTGTCCAACTTGCGCATTTTGCAAGTTGCAATACTTGCAAGTCATGTGTTGCTCTTTCTGCATGTCAGCTTCTTCACTGTCCAACTTGCGCATTTTGCAAGTTACAATATCTGCAAGTTGTGAGTTGCACTTTGTGCATGTCAGCTTCTTCACTGTCCAACTTGCACATTTTGCAAGTTACAATATCTGCAAGTCATGAGTTGCACTTTCTGCATGTCAGCTTCTTCACTGTCCAACTTGCACATTTTGCAGGTTGCAATATCTGCAAGTCGTGAGTTGCACTTTCTGCATGTCAGCTTCTTCACTGTCCAACTTGCACATTTTGCAGGTTGCAATATCTGCAAGTTGTGAGTTGCACTTTGTGCATGTCAGCTTCTTCACTGTCCAACTTGCACATTTTGCAGGTTGCAATATCTGCAAGCCGTGAGTTGCATTTTCTGCATGTCATGGAGGCAAATATGCTGGATTTGGGCAAATTTACGCAATATTATAAAATATATTTTATATTATGCCATAAATATTCTGTAACATGCCCCTAAAAATTTAGACATACATTAAAATTGAAAATATACCAAAAATCCGAATTATAAAATAGTACGTATTTTTTAATATTCTGTAATGTATACATTATGGCTTAAAAAAACGGCAACACTGGGGCTGACAAACTTGAGCTCGAAGGGTCTTCGGGTGGGCTTGGCCTAGTGCGGTGGTGAAGGCGGCCACTGCTTGGTTCAAATAGCTCTCTCGATAGATACCGCTTTCCTCCCCGCCCGCCTTCGCGTAGGCCGCCGCCAGCAGAGCACTGGCCTCCCCAGCCTCCAGCGACTCCTCGCCGTGCTCAGCCTGCGAAAAGCCCTCTGCCCTGTCGAGGAAGGGGCAAAGAGTTTGAAGGACTTTGAGGATGGAGTGGAGGCGAAGCAGGCTCTGGATGGCCTTGTGGTGCTGGCTGTCGGCTGCCAGGGCTTTGGCGAGATCGCGGAGGACAGGCGCTAGGCGGGCATCTGAGTCCCCGTAGCGTCGGCTCAGCAGTCGCTTCACTTTCAGCAGCTCTGGCACCGCTCCTGCCGCGTCCCCGCTAGCCAACTGCAAATTTATGTCTTTCTCTTTTGCAGTTAGTTCATTCAATTTATTTTTCGAAATAGCGGGAATGTTTGTACGTACCACCATCCTGTCTAAGACTGGCAAGGCATTTTGCGCTTTGTTTTGATGTTGCGCGCAGTGAACGGAGACTCGTGCCTTTTGCTCAGTCGCTCTCTCGACGGCAAACAAACTGTGATGCAAGCCAATCATTATACTTATCCGGTCATTTTCCCAACTGAAGGTACAAAGTTGTTTTAGGGGTGGTAAGAGTGGAAAGCGGCGAAGTGATGGGGTGTTCATCCTACCTGGCATCCTGGGCGGGCCTTCGGAGAGCGACGCTTGCTGTAAGCAGGGCTGATGTCCCTCTAATCGATATTGGCCTCCTCAATAATTTGCCCCCCCCCTCAGGATATTGCCCCCCACCGAAGAAGTGAATTTTTTAATGGCTTAAAATACTTCTATTTACATGTCTCGAAATTTAAAGTCAAGGAAATTTAAAAAAAACATCTGTATACCTACTTTTCTAGTTGGTCTATATCTATTTAGTCGGGGCTTGTCTCCTACCAGGAGTAGGGGCTTGTCCCTTACCAGGAGTAGAAAGTAAACTCCCAACTGAAGAGCTTAGACTCGCGGCTCGCAGAAAACCTAGTAAGTCTATACCGAGTTGGGTACTTTAAAACATTAATTAACTCGGTAAAGTCTAACTGTGATGTGCGCGAGCCGCGCGTCTAAGCTTTTCAGTTGGAAGCACAATTTCTACTCTTGGTAGGGGACAAATCCCTACTCCTGGTAGGGGACAAGCCCCGACTTATTCGGTATAGATCAGCTAAAAAGTAGGTGTTTATATAAAATTTCCTTGAATTTGAATTTCGAAATATGTAAAGAGAAGTATTTTCAGGCAATAAAAAAAATTCACTTTTGGGGGCCTATTCTTGGGGACAATATCTTTGGGGGCAAATTCTTGGGTTCTTGACATCAGCCGTAAGCAGTAATTTTGCACCAAGTTAGCATTTAGCACTACGGTTTGTTTCAACCATTTTACGGGGTCAATCAAATAAGCAGCTACATAAAATTTGCGCAGCTCACTTTTTGGTTAAGCTTCTAAATCATGCTGTAACCTCGTAACTTGGTTTATTATACAACGTTTAATGAATGATTAAGAAGAGTGTACCTTGTATGCTCCCACTAGAATCAATTTCCCAGACCCACTAGAAGTTGTTATTTAAATGCTATGGTGCTTGCAGCCCCTTTTTATAGTGGCTGCCAGATTTCTTTCTTTAGGCTAATCATGCTTCTTCAGAGCCTGGACCTTGCCCTCTACTTCCTCTCCAGCTTCTACTGCACCCCAACGTTCAACGCATGCGGCATAATGGAAAATTTCGATGTGCTGGAAAATAAAACCAGCCTCTACTATGCAGCCACCATCTTTGCCTTCGGATTCCTCGGTTAGTAATTTTGCCATTTTTTCAATTTCAAGCGATATAAAATGGATTTAAAAAATTTACCTAATGATAAATTTTTCAAGAAGTTAGCTTTACATTCCTTTTTAGAAACGCTGATCGTAAATATTCAATAAGAATTAAGCGTAATTCACGATGAACAGGCTGCCTTTTAATTTTATTATTTGACCGCAGAGCGGCCCTTCCTCTATACAGGTGACTAAGCTTTTATTCTCATACATACAGGGTCTTAAATATCTGTCGCGTGACAGAGTCTACAGAGTTGTGCTTATATATATGAGGAGAAAAGCTTAGTCACCTGTATAGGAACGCAGTGGCTATTCTACTAGATGCTATTCTACATGATAAACTACTAATTGTCATTAAGAGAGCTTTACTGAGAAGGTCGAAAGTCTCAAAATCATGGTTGCCCAAAAATTTTGACCCCCCTTTTTTATATTTTTTTTCGAAACTAGACACAATTCTAAGACTTTTGGTGGCCTAATAGGGGTCAAAACTCAAAATTCGATTTTTGGCGAATTTTTGAAGCCTCCAAAATGGCCAAAATTTTGACCGCCCATAACTCATTTTATTCTAAACCGATTTTGATGATTTGACCGCCATTCGAACCGTCTTGACGAGAAAAACATTTTCCTTTTTTTAACCATCACTCTACGATCAACTGCAGCTGAGTAATTTGCGAAAAACTGGTTTTCACAGTTTTAGAAAATGCACTTTTTTACAATTGTGGTGCAAAAATCTCATCAGCGACGGACGAGACCCATTTTTTCGGAAAATTTAGGTAATTTTACCTATACCTACCAATCCTTAACTTCAGAGACCTTGGACCAGTAAAGATATTTGAGGTTATAAACGAAAACTCCCATTTTGCCCCTATGTTATAGCATAGGCAAAAAATGGCCAAAAAAATTTTTTCCTCAAAATTTAAATTTTTTGGCCCAGAAAATTTCTTCTGAGCCGTATTTGGGCTTGCGCGAGCGGAGCGTTAGCGGAGCGGAAGCGCCAAGCCCCTCTTATCGAGCAACACAACTTAATGCAGCTTTCCCAAAGTTTGCCAGGCTGTAGCTCGTCACACAGACATCGGAGAGCACTGCAAATAGGCTCATTCGACGCGCCGTGGTCGAATTGTGGGGGGTCATTCTTTGACAAAAAATTTTCAGAGCCATATTGAAAAAGTTATTTCAAAAAAACTTTTTTAAAAAAATGTCCGGTGTCCGGGCGCACACCGACCGTCCGTCCGTCCGACCATCCGTCCGTCCGCACCTTTGCAGACACTTTGGCAGCCTCTGGGGCTGGGATCTCAACGGTTCTAGGGTAAATCAGGCCAAAAAAGTGTCAAGGCACCTCTATTTTGGGCATTTTCCGCGTTTTTTAGGTCGAAACATCAACTTTTTGGGTAAAAATTCAGTTTTTTGGGGTTTTTTTGCTTGTTTTTCAATTCCAGATCTATATTTATGCTTTTTACAGGGTTTTTCGCCAAAATAACAGCGCCATATAGGTATTTTTGGACGTAGATTACGATTTCGGCACCCGTTTGCTTCTACCTTATCTCCTTAGGCTTGCACCAGGCCATGGTGAACAAGCAGGGCATCATCAACTTCATCTCGAAGCATTTTAAAGGGTTTTTGGTCCTACAAATAGCATCATATAGGTATTTTTGGATGTAGATTACGATTTCGGCACCCGTTTGCTTCTACCTGGTCTCCTTGGTCTTGCACCAGGCCGTGGTGAACAAGCAGGGCATCATCAACTTCATCTCAAGGCATTTTAAAGGGTTTTTGGTCCTACCAATAGCATCATATAGGTATTTTTGGACGTAGATTACGATTTCGGTACCCGTTTGCTTCTACCTGGTCTCCTTGGGCTTGCACCAGGCCGTGGTGAACAAGCAGGGCATCATCAACTTCATCTCGAGGCATTTTAAAGGGTTTTTGGTCCTACAAATAGCATCATATAGGTATTTTTGGACGTAGATTACGATTTCGGCACCCGTTTGCTTCTACCTGGTCTCCTTGGGCTTGCACCAGGCCATGGTGAACAAGCAGGGCATCATCAACTTCATCTCGAAGCATTTTAAAGGGTTTTTGGTCCTACAAATAGCATCATATAGGTATTTTTGGATGTAGATTACGATTTCGGCACCCGTTTGCTTCTACCTGGTCTCCTTGGTCTTGCACCAGGCCGTGGTGAACAAGCTGGTCATCACCAACTTCGACTTTTTTGGGAGCTTAGATTTTCAATACACTTATTAGTAATTTGGCCAGGTGCTCTCTTATCATTAATTAATCCAGTTTTACAATGGACTGACAATAATTTTTACAGTGCATAAAGTTTAAAAACAAAGGAATAAATCTTATTTTTTTGCTAAGAAACAATTTCATCCACTTCAGTCGCAAGTAGAATTCAAATTAAGCTGGATAAAAAATTTCCCCTACTTCAATCGCAGGTAAAATATAGATAAGAGATACTTTTGGGTTAGTATAACCCACTTTATAATAATTCATATAGTGGTGTGGTTTTTAGCTTCAGTTTTGATGCTTGAACAGTAAAACAGTGCAAAAACTTTTTGTATGCTACAACACTGCCTATGCTATAGCATACGGAAAACAATGACTAATTTTTCACTCTTAGGCATCAAAACTGAAGCTAAAAACCACACCACTATATGAATACGGCTCAGAAGAAATTTTCTGGGCCAAAAAATTTAAATTTTGAGGAAAAAAATTTTTTGGCCATTTTTTGCCTATGCTATAACATAGGGGCAAAATGGGAGTTTTCGTTTATAACCTCAAATATCTTTACTGGTCCAAGGTCTCTGAAGTTAAGGATTGGTAGGTATAGGTAAAATTACCTAAATTTTCCGAAAAAATGGGTCTCGTCCGTCGCTGATGAGATTTTTGCACCACAATTGTAAAAAAGTGCATTTTCTTAAACTGTGAAAACCAGTTTTTCGCAAATTACTCTGCTGCAGTTGATCGTAGAGTGATGGTTAAAAAAAATAAAATGTTCTTCTCGTCAAGACGGTTCGAATGGCGGTCAAATCATCAAAATCGGTTTAGAATGAAATGAGTTATGGGCGGTCAAAATTTTGGCCATTTTTGAAGCTTCAAAAATTCGCCAAAAATCGAATTTTGAGTTTTGACCCCTATTAGGCCACCAAAAGTCTTAGAATTGTGTCTAGTTTCGAAAAAAAATATAAAAAAGGGGGGTCAAAATTTTTGGGCAACCAACTTTTGAACCTCTCAATAAAGCTCTCTTAATGATTTACTGTTGAAGTCTCATCAAGCCTGCTGTGTTTTCGATCGCGCAGAAAAGGAGATCAATCGGAGAGAATCACCCGAAATCTGGTTGTTTTCTGCAGTTTTTCTTGGTTTGCAAGATCGAAATTTTTGAGGAGGCTTTTCTATCAGCTGGACTGACGTGCCTTCACTTCCTGGCCTTTGCCATTGTTTCCTTCACAGCAGAGCTGTCTGAGCTGGACCGCCTCAGTTATCCACCCAATGGCCTTCGGGTCTATTATCAACTCGTTGGCACTGCCGTAATCTTTTTTTGATCATACTTAAAAACTTTCCGAAAAATTCCAGGGCTTAAAAAGCCCTCCACCCCGCTCCCGGACATTTCCGAAAGTTCAGAACACTCCCGGGGGTTTTTCTGAAGTTCTTGCGCCGGCTACGCCCTACTCCTGGTACTATTGTCAGTCCTTGGTACTCCACGACTTATGGTGGTAGCCGTAGTAGCTCCCTATCGGTCGCTACGGCCAAGATAAGCCTCCAAAAAAATTTTGGAAAAGGAAATTTTGGGCGGTCCCAAAAAGTAGTCCGGGAGTGTTCTGGCCCCTTAAAAAGGCTCCAAAATTATTACCCCCATTATTTCAAAACTACAAACATTTTTAAAAGGCGTTTTCTGAAAAAAAAAGTTGGAATCGGATGGACCTAAATTTTCTGATCCCTGTTTTATGGCAGTATCTGAATCGCCACACATTTTCCTGCTGTAACTCTATTATGACAAAGTGCAGAAATAAGCTCACAACAACTCTAAGGAAGGTTGAAAGTTTGGGAAAATTTAAGTTTGAGTGTGTTCAAGTAAAAACTGTCATTTTCCGGTAGTTTTCATTCAAAATAACAACATTATGCATATCAATAGAAACTAGCAATATCATATTCCGCCTGTGCACTTTGTCTGCCTTGAAACTATCCCCAAATTATAATATGGCACACTTTTTCAACAATTAGCAATTGGCGCAAAATTCAGGAATGGAGGGATTTTTCTTGGACGAAAAATATGAGACATTGGGTATTTTTGATAAAATTGAAATATTGAGATTTTGCTTATTGCTGAAAAAGCGAACCATATTAAAAGTCAGGAGTAATTTTAAGGCAAACAAAATGCACAGGCGGAACATGATATTGTTAACTTTCGATTGATACGCATAATTGTGGTATTTTGAATGAAAACTACAGGAAAATGGCAGGTTTTTCTTACTCGAACTCGCTGAAACTTAATAACATTTCGACCTTCTTTCATGTTTGGAGCTGTTATGAGTCCATTTCACGTTTTTCGACCCAAACTTGGTGGAGTTACATGAAAATGCATGGCTATTCAGATTCTGCAATAAAAAAGGGAGCCAAAGGCAGAAAATTTAGGTCCGCCGCTTATTGAAGGATTGCTGATTGACATAGCTTTAGCAGAATTTTTTATCGCCAGCTTTGTTGCTGGGGCAGGTAAATGTAATCCTATATTTTGACAAAGCCTTCTTTGATTTCAGGTTCTGGCAGCGTGCGAATTCATCTGCTACGCCGTGGACACTGTTTTTCTGATATTCGGCAAGTCGGGTCGATTGAGAGTTTTCTAGCTCTCCTACTGCGCAATGGCTCCTTGCGCTTGATATGCACCTATTTTTACTGCCTTTGTGCCACTATTTTTCGTGCCCCACAAGCCACGCTGCATCGATTCCTCTGCTGCTATCATGCTTGCTCTGTTTGTTTGGCGTCGTTTTTGCTACGGAGGCTAAAGCCGGGAACCTTCAGCTGAGCTAGGGCTGCGGATATTTGCACCGTCCAGAAAGCTCCTCTTCGCACCTCCCTCGTCGACTTCCGCTGCTTCAGCATCCGCTCAGCTCTGCCCAGTGCCGCCATCGCCTCCGCCTTTTTTCCTTCTCCCATCAGCCCCTTCCCTAAACATCTTTCAATCACCCCACATCCTTTCCCGCCATCCAGCCCAATGGACCCAGGAAGTAATAGGCAGCAAGATGCATCTGTAGGATGTCCTCATGCTTCGGCGGCTCCAGGCCAGCCCTTAGCGCTGTCGTCTCGCATTTGCCCAGCAACTCCCTTCAAACTTCCGTCTACACAAGTGAGTGATAACAAAATTGCTGGTACAAGGCGGTCTGGGCATGCTGTTGGGTCTGCAGAGGATAGTTGAGGAGCTGTGAGTAGATACGGGCGAGCCAAAGCTCCGCCTCTGCCTCTTTCCAGGGGGCCTTCAGAATTACTCGGCTGAAGAAGAGGTGGAGGGGGAAAGGAGTGGAGGATGCTTTGCTGCCCCAGCGAATCTTGCAGAGGGCGAGGAGGCGAGAGGCGGCCTGTCGGGCAGGTGAGGCTTGGCGCTGGCGAAAGTGTCGTTTCACCAGCACTTCCGCCTCCGAGTACAACTGTTCCGGCAGCGTTACGTCCACCTGAGTTTTGCAACATCGCTTGGAATTCAGGGGAGCAAGTTTAGTGGCAATTGGAGTAAAGAAGGAGGGTGAACCTCCAGATGCCCTTTAGGCGTAGAGAGTGTGGCAAACTGGTGGGCTGGCAAGGGTGCCTCAGCATCCTCCTTCTCATCCTCCGCAGAGTCCCAAACATCTGAGTTTGTCCTTTCCGACTCAATGGAGTCCTCCTGTTCTTCCTGCTCCTCACCCGATTCGCCCCCATCTGCAATCATCTTTGCCGTGAACTAAACCAGCGAAGAGAAGCCAAACGAACCGGAATAGGTAAGGGAAGAGTGACTGCTGGCCTCTTGCGGGTGGGCGGAGTGGAGGGAGGCATGTGAAGAGGATTCGGAAGGAGGCGGCGTTGTCCGTCTCGAAGAAGAAGAGGCCGTATCACTGCACTCTTTAGCTAGCGACCTTTTGAGTACCAGTTTTTAGCTCTATATCACTGAAGCGATAGGCGGACGTGCGTAAGTTGTTGGCGCTGGAAATGCTGGAAACTAGGCGCTCGCTTCGTGCAGCCGGCCCTTCGTCTTCAGAGCCCCAGAAATCCTCGTCCGACATTGAATTCGGCCAGGAAATATGTTCGTTTATGAGCCTTTCACTATGCCCTGCTTGCATTTGGACGGGTTGCTTAGCAACCGCTAGCATGCGTCTTCTTACTCTACCGTTTCACTCGTCTACGCATTTTAATCTAAGCTTCGAAATCAGCCATCATTAATTGGGCAACGGCGATGCTTGACAGAAAAAAACATTAAACGGCAAAGTAAAGCAAAAGCAGCACAGCAGGAGATCCGCCGGTGGGGCACTGATATGATCTGATCACAGGCGGGGTGCCTTTGTGCACATTGTTCCGCTGCCAATAAATAGGCCCCTGACACCAGTCATTCCCATCCACCTTCCGACTTCTCTTCCGCTCTGCGCTCCTCCTCACCAGCACAAGCGAAGCTTCATCTACCTCGCCTCTACGTCTCCGTCAACGAAGCAGTAAATCTGCTCAGCTTTTGGCAATCTGAGCTGGACTAAAGAAAGCTCATTGCGAAGAGTTGGGTCGATTTACAGGCTCCTAGCATTTGGATTTGCCTGTCTTTTCGCAATTTGAGCTGGAATAAATTAAGAGCTCATTGCGAGGAGTTGGGCCGATCCATCTGCTCACTTGAATGTCACAGAATGAAAGAATGACTGTAATCTGTGAATTTGTCCTACTCTCTGCAATTGGAGCAAGACTTTGGCTGCTCATTGCGAAGAGTTGGGCTGATTCCGGATTCCATGGCGCCGAAGGGGAGCAGAATAGGAGTCAGCATATTTGCTCTACTTTCCGCAATCTGAGCTGGATCTTGGAAGCTCATTGCGAGAAGTTGGGCCAATAGCTGAGCTCTTTCTTCATCCTGCTTTCCTGCTTCTTCATCTGCTCAACTGCCTATGCTTTGCTGGACATGGGGCCAAATTTGTGCCTCCCCGAGGAATCTGGGCGAAAAAGTCCCGACGTATGCTCCAAACGGGAGGCAAAGTGGGAAGGCGGGAAATTGATGTGCTGCTTCTAGTGGCTGGCATGGGTGGGCTGAGAGGGACGGAGGAGCAGGAGGGGAATGTTGTGTCTGTACGGAGCCTTGAGCCAAGTGGCCCCACCCAAGTCCCGGGAGAGAAATCGGTGAGGTATCGTAAAAAAGGGCAAAGCTGGGCTGGAAAGGGGAGGCTCTAGAAGAGGCTGAGATGGGCTTTTGCACAACGCGGCGAGATTCCGCACTCCGTTTTAGAGAGGGCCGGGGCATAAAAACCCCGGAAGATGTGGGGGAGGCGGCACGGGCATTTGAGGAAGAGGCAGGGAGGGAGAGAACACTTTCCGATGAGAGCGCCCCTCAAAAGCATCTCCCCTCCAACCCCTTTCCAGGCATTAATTCTCCTCCTCCTATCACAATCACTATTTTCCCAGTGCCTTTTGTTCTGCCGCTCCTTCAATTCACTATAAAATAAAGCGAATCTGAGCTCCCAGGCATTCATTGCTATGCAAAGGATTTTTGTTGGCGTCTGAAGTCTCAGCTGACACCTATCGGATAAGGCCCAACTTCCGCCCCTCACATCCGGCACCTCCTCTAGCCCCTTCTCCCTCATTTCATGCCCACCCTTTGTAGACCACCCAAAGCCAGAAGACGGATGCTTTGAGCGCAGCAAAGCGGTGAATGGAGAGCTGAATGTGGCTGGTCCCTGGTCGTCATCTCCAAGGCTTCTGTTAGCCTTTGCAACTCTATGAAGTGATGCGATGGAAGGCTGTGCTGGGAGGCTGGGGCTTGGGGGGTTATGAAATCGAGTGAGGGGATGTGGTTGGTGTCAGGCTAGCCGGGGAGGCTCCCAGAGGAGTGTGAGGGCGTAGGCTGCTGAAGTGGCGGATGATGAGGAGGGGTTCAGGCAAGGGGAATCAAGCCAACGGGTGTCTGCATATCCTCACCAGGGCCCCAGCAAAGGCTTGGAGTATGTTGCCCAAGAGTTTCTCTCATGCTGAGAACTTGGACTCAGACGATGATGCCCCGATCTTCAGGAATCGTAGGAGCAGACGAGGTATTGGCCTTATGTGGAGGTACTTAGCTATCAAAAGGGGAAAAGCAAAAGCGGGGAAGGGGAATGAGGAGTGCGTGGAAAAAGGGCGTATGTCTTAGAATCGGCGAAGATGCCGGAAAGGAGCAACGGCTTGACTCAAAGCCGCAGTGACATGCTACGCTCTCGTAAGACGGCCTTAGCTAGTAGCTCATTTCCATTCTTCTAACCAGCCATTACTCCATGCCACCAGCCAAACGCCGCCTCACCTTCGCCTCCAGCCAATGCTTGGAGCCAGCAGTGCTTAGGCTGTTGTGGTGGAAGGCAGAGTTGGTACTGGCAGGGTTGCGATGGCGAGAGGGTGAGGAGCCGCGGTCAGTGCGCGGGGTGCTGCAGGATTTCACAGGCAAATCCACGCTTCACGGCATCGCTCACGCCGCTGCTGCACGTTCTCCGCCTGCCAAACTTTTCTGGGTCATTTTTCACCACATTCATCAAACTTACATTTTTATTCTCAACTTTTTTTGTGGTAAAAGGGTATATTGAGCACACTTTTGAGGCGCTGCTGTTTATTGTGTGCGGGAGTCTGTTGGTGTACCAGCTGACCAAGACCACGGTGCGATTTCTGAGGCACGAAAAAATTGTGAACGTTGAGGTGAGACCAAGGTGTTGGCAAGAAATTCACAGAGGCTAGCTGGACTGATTGCAGCTGAAATTTCAATCAGCGGAATTTCCTTCAATTACCCTGTGCAACCTCAATCCGTTCAAGCGGAGCAAAATTTCTCAAATTTCCGATCTCCGAATGACGGTTGACTTTTCTTTAAAGCCAATTGAATGTGAACGAGACGAAGACTAGACTTTTTCAGCTGGACATGTTCACCACTGCTGTTCATTACAAAACACCAGAGGTGCTACATAGGATACAGCGCTCAAAAGAATTGCCAGAAAAACCTTATTCTGGTAAGTGATAACCTTTCAAACGTTTGGCCAAGTCAAATGTTCCATAACTTTTGTTCAAATGCAAAAACGTTTCCCAATGACTAGCTCTCCAGAGAACTTTAAAACATTCAAGACGAAATAATCGAGCGGTCATTTTTGCAAGGTAAGCCAGCTTCATTCAAATAACACTAGAAAACACTTCTTTTCACCAATTTCCCGCGTCCAAAATCCCCTGCAATTTTTGTGGTGATTGGTTGCGTGGTGCAGTGAATGCATAATTCTATCTAATACACGTTTGCAGAGTGGGCATAGGGATATGTAGAGCGATAAAGAGAGAAAGAAAAGGTTGAAAGGTGGCTACTACACTGGTGTTCGACGGGAGTGTCTGTGCGAGGTGGAGAACTCCAAGGAGCAGCCCAGCACGTGCATGTCCATCGCTGACATGGACCTCCTCCGAAGCTCCTATCCGGAACATGCGGCCAAAATCTGTCTCTGTTGGACAGATCGTCGCTTTCCCAACGCCTTTCACCCGTGCTACCCCGGTTGGCGCTCTCATGTTT
>JASANA010003873.1:0-26741 GCA_030248095.1 Ptycholaimellus sp. GST1_10
TTGCGCGGCCAAGGCCCGCTTATACAGTTACCCCATTTTTCGTCTGTCTGTCCGCATATATCCAGAATCTGAAAGCTAGGCCTTGTCTGTCCACCAGACATTCGGCGCAGGCCCACTGCAGTAGCTGCAGGGAAAGTAAAGACATTTTTGGGTAAATCGAGGGTGTAGAACGCGATTTTGAAATAATCTGCAAGGGTCTGAGCACGGGAATGTGCTCAAAACATCAAAAATGTGAGTTTTTTCAATGTTTTAGATCTGCGCAGTTTTGTGCAGCTACCCCATTGGGTGATATTGCACTCAATAAACAAGTTCTCATGCAGGTGGCCTTATTGCCGCCCCACTTTGGCAACCTAACCCCACTCAGGTTGGGCGCCTAATCTTTGAAGTCCCTCGAGGACAGCCAGGTATTTGCTGTTGCATTCATTTGGTGTGGCTGTAATTTGGTCACTGGGTGGG
Source organism: Ptycholaimellus sp. GST1_10 (assembly GCA_030248095.1). Taxonomy (NCBI): domain Eukaryota; kingdom Metazoa; phylum Nematoda; class Chromadorea; order Chromadorida; family Chromadoridae; genus Ptycholaimellus; species Ptycholaimellus sp. GST1_10. Next base: position 457 of record JASANA010003873.1, read on the forward strand.
GTGGGTTTTCAAAAGAGTCAAAAGACCAAAAAAGAGGCTGATGCATGAAAAAAGCTGAGCACCCGTGTAGCGGGACCCATGCAGCCCAAATTCTAAATTGGTTTTGAATATGGTTTTAATTTTTTTGCATTCAATAGGATGCCTTCAATTGGCGTTGAAATTAGTTAATTGAGAATTATTATGATTTATGAAATTAATTGAGAATTATATGAGCTATAAAAATTCGAGATTCGTTTCTGGCGGCCTACTCAAGTCTTCAATGTCTCAATGGATTTCAATACTGAAGTTAATGCATGGTTTAAATGACACTGAACATGAAATCCGACGCAATTTGAAAAAAGCATCCATGAATGCAAACAAAATTTTTCCTTAATATGTAACCAGCTGTTATAAAACCACAAATTGCATGCATGGAGGTGTTACCGAAGAAACAAAGAGTTTTAGTTCTGTGTTTGAACAAAGGAAGCTCAGTTTGTTCCCTTGCCAGATGATTCAAAATTTCAATTTCAATAATAATTAATAAACCAAAGCAATTTCAGAAATTACCAAAAATTATGATGTGCGCCGCAGTAGAGCCTGTCCTGTGGGTAATCACGGGGCGCGCCATGGGGGAAGCTTCCTGTGTGAAGGTGAAGATGTTTTTGGGTAAAATGGGGTCAAAGAACACGATTTTGAGGGGAACAGCTTGCACTGATCACGGGAATGTGCTTAAAACATCGAAAATGTGACTTTTTTCAATGTTTTTGAACTGCGCAGTTTTGGGATGCTACCCAATTGCGCAATATTTCAACCATTATACAAAATTTTCCGTGCACCTCTGCAAACCAGTGTACCTATTTGGCTAATTAACCTAAACTGGTTGTATGCCTAATCTTTGAAGTCCCTCGAGGACAGCCAGGTGTTCAATTCACTTGGTGTGGCTGTAATTTGGCCACTAGGTGGGGGGTCCTTGAAAGAGTCAATTGACCACAAAAGAGGCTAATGCATGAAAAAAGCTGAGCACCCGTGTAGCGGGACCCATGCAGCCCAAATTCAAATCCTTCAATTCATTTGTCCCCCTCCCCCCAGCCAACCATTTGCCTTTTCTTTCACCAGATTGCCCCCCCCCCATCCGTTTGCTCCATTTAATCTTGATGCTTCCCCCATTTTCTGCATTGCTACACAAATCTTTGTCATCAAATTTTCATTGTCACGCCAAAAACATCATATAATATAAAAACATTTTAATTTTATTACATATATTGTGTCACCAAAAATGGACCAAAAATGGATATTGGGAAACCCTAAAAAATCACCAAAAATGGTTATTTTTTCCAGTTTTTGAGCCACACGCAAGTATGCAAACCGTTTTGAATCCCCAATACAATTGTTACTGATTCATTTTTCTTAAATACAAGTTTTTTAAGTGGTCTAATGCAGCGGCATCAGCAAATTTTTGTTATGAATATTTTTGTATTATTTTGAGCTCTCCCCCAAACGAAATCTTGTTAGACTATACCCCAAATTTAAAGGTGCTTTAGCCGTGTTAGAACGCATCAAAACTGATTTTTTTGAATCACACTGTCCTCCCAAAAACTTCTATTTATACGCCACGAATGAAAACTCACCCAATTATTCCCCCAAATTTTAGAATATTTAAACGCATCAAATCTCTTTTCGATCCCAACTGTCCCCCAAAACTTATCCAACTATCCCCCCCAAATAAAACTTATATGATCCCTCCCCATGCCAAATGAAAACTTACTTATCCAACTACTCCTCCAAATGAAATCTTATCCAATTATACAAAAATAACATTGGATAATAGTGGGAGAAAGCCAAATAAATTGTATTAAAACTCCTTAATGCAGCTGCCTTATTGCCCATATAATTTGGAATGTTGGTCATAAATCATTTCATTAGCTGCTTCCTTATAGTCGCCGTAGGCGACGGCGAAGCTCAACCTAGTCTTATATAATACGGGTGATGCCATTTTGGGAGGGGTCTTGGCGCTCCCTGAATTCTTTAGTCATACTGGCATATGATAGCTCTATGAATCAGGCTTGACGATTTATTCAAAATTATTTGGGGGGATCCATGCACGGAAAACATTGAAAATATGAAACAATCGAAAACGTTGGCATTTTTGCGATTTTTGGGCAATTTTTGACTTTGAAACTTTGTAGCTCCTTCATTTTTTAACTTTCTCTGTCAGACTTTTTTGCGCGGCCGAAGGCCGCCTGCCGCGGAGGGCAGGGCAGTCAGAGCTCCGTAGGCCGGAGGGCATGGGTGCGGAGGCCCCGGAGCGTAGCCCAGCATGCGAAGCATGCTAGGTGAAGCGTAGGGGCCGTAGCACCCGTGCCCGGAGGCCGAAGGAGCTCTGGCGCCCTGCCCGAAGCGGCGGGCGGCCAAGGCCAGCTTAAGCAGTTACCCCATTTTTGCGTCCGTCTGTCCGCATATATCTATATATATATATATGTGTCTTTCCGAGGCCCGTACTCCGCGGTTTTTCAACGAAATTTGCTAATTTTTTGCATGAAGGTCCGCCTGGGTGGTATCTCCAGGCCATTTTTTGCGCTTGGCGTAATTTTGCGTTTTTCGCCCAAAACCTAAAATTTTGATGTTTCAAAGTACCAAAAATCATAAATCGCTGGTTTTTCAATGAAATCAGCTGATTTTTTGCAGGTACGTCCGTCAAGGTGATTTATTGAAGCTGGCAAAATGAATTTTCGAAATACTTGTTATTTCTCAATTTATGGCAAAAAACCTAAAATCTTGATGTTTCAAAAATTTGAACATCCATAAATCGATGGTTTTTCAATGAAATCAGTTGAATTTCGGCATGTACGTCTGTCATGGTGATATCTTGAAGTTGATATTAGAACTTTTTGACACATTTATTAATTCATGATTTACAGTCAAAAACCTAAAATCTTGATGTTTCAAAAATTCGAACCTCCATAAATTTATGATTTTTCAATAAACTTAGCTTAATTTTGGCAGATACGTTTGCTGCGGCGGTATCATGAAGCATTTAAAATGAATTATTGCTAAGCTTATTACTTTGAACAAAGGCCGCGCATCTTGGCAACAGCCGAGAATACCTTGTTTTAAATTAAAGCTACAACAGTTCTGCATAAAATTAACTGGTTATTTTTCAAAGATTCAAATAAAATATTTTGAAAAAAATGGATTGACTGAAGCCAATTTTTCGTTTTCTGGCCTACCCGTGAGTCTGATGTTTTTTGGATAAATTAAGTATTCCTTCACAGCATGTTTGAGTAAGCATTATTTCGGACAATGTGATGCATTTTGTCCTAGATAATCACCTCAAGTTTCCTTGAATTGTTTTGTTTGGTCTTGAGTAGTGACCCAAAGCAGTCTTGGAACAGTCATTTTTAAAATATTTTTTTCTTTAAATCTTTTTTATATTTTTTTTATTTATATTTTCTGGTTATTTTTAGCAAGATTCGGGGTTTGTTGGCATAACTTTCAAATAAATGTGGCCGCGCGTAGCGCAGCCATTGACCTATATTACTAGTATATATATATATATATATGTGGTTCCAGAGCCCGGACTCAACGGTTTTTCAATGAAATTGGCTGAAATTTTGTATGAAGGTCCGTCTGGGTGGTGGGTAGGAGGGTTTTTCTGGGCATGGTCTAATTTTGATTTGTTCTGGATTTATGTTCAAAAAACTTCAAAAATCGAGGCCTTAAAATTCGAAACATTTTCGAAAAATTGTATTTTACTTTTATTAATCATTTATTGTTATTTAGATTATTATTTATTGTTTAAATGCCTCAGAAACCAAAACTAGAGCTAGACCAATTTGTTACTTTCTACTTTTGTTTGTGTCATTTTTGTATTTTTTGAGCCAACATGCTGATTATTCATTTCATTGCTTAACAAGGTGAACAAGGCCGCGCATCTATTGGCGATAGCCGATATTACCTTGTTTGGACAAAGCAGATGATTGAAAGCAAAACGATGGGTCTTACGTCGAGGGATTGCTCATGGTACCTGCCACCATGCGCCTCATTTGATGTGCGAAAAGCGGAAGTGCGCAGTTTGCAAGAAACGACTGGCGCCTGTACTTCAATCTGTCAGCAGTGACTATGAACACGGGGAAAGCGTGCGACTTTTGCAAAAGCCAGGCACTGCTGCTGGACCTTCTGACTTGTGGGCACCAGCTCTGCTGTGCCAGCCAACTACCCCAGTCCAAATGCCCCTTGTGCCAACTAGAAAGCGATAAAAAGGTCATTTTCCAGATTTTTTTTAGCTTACTGCTGTAGCCATGGAGAAATGGATTTTTATCATACATGATGTTGCTGGTACGTCCTTTGTTGGAGCTGGAACAATGGGCAGGATTGCAAGGCATGGCAAAGGCGCTTCTACGGAATGCTGAACTGCGAGCACTGTTCGGATGAGAAGGGGGCGTCAGACTTCTGGTGGTGCAACGGCTGCCTTACAGCCTGCTGCTCCCGTTGCAACCTCACCCGCCATGCGCAGGCTCAGTGCCCCGGCCGCATACAAACGCTTCAGTTCCTATTCCACCTCATCAATCGTCTCCCTGCCATTGTGTCTTGCAGGGAGTCGAATGCCGTCCAGCTGGTTCGTGACCGCGTCACCTGCGATGGGGCCGCGGCTTCTGGACGATGGGGATCGGGAGGATGGAGAAGTAAGGGTTAAGTGGAAGTGGCCAATGAACTGTGGAAAGGGGAGTTCACGCTGTCGGGAACTCTGGAGACAGAGCTTGGAGCAGAGCCTTGGCCTGAAAAGAGCCTGAGCGAGGAGCTGCTGGGGCCTAGAGCAGAGCAGCTGGCCAGGTTCACTGACCCTTTGGACAAGAATAAAAATATGGGATGACGTGCTGGTAATTACAGGAATTTTTTGATGGCGGCGGGTAAGAAAGCTGGGAAAAAGGTAGGCATTCTGGAGCGGGCCCACCGGATGGGCGTGAAGAAGGTGGCGGAATCCCTGGCAGCCCTGCTCAGCCCCGAGCCACAGACTAAATCGCGTCCGCCTCCATCTCCGCCTGCTTCAGTCAATTCTGCCAAATCTACTTCAAGTCTAGCTTCAAGCACCAACGGTTGCTCATCCATTCAAACATGTCCCCTAATTTGAGAGGAAAAGTTTTTACTAGGACCTGCAAGTACGGAAGCGTCAAAAACTTGTGCAGCCAGACAAGGTTTATTTTTCTTGGTCGCACCAAGATCAGCTGTCAAATAATGATTTTCATTCATTTGCCAAACACCACACACGCAAAACTGCTCGATTCAGCTGTTCCCAAAAATCACAAAAAAAATCCCACTGGATTTCACAATTTGTCGAAAGATTTATAGACAAGGTCTTTTAAACCATCCTAAAGAATGCCAGTTAAGAAATCGTATGTAAAATCTAGTTTTGGCGTATTGGAGGCCTAAAGAAGGATGTTATTGGAGCTGCTGAGAGCGGCTTGGAACGCGAACGGAATCGACCAGAAGCAGCAATGGCTAAATCAATCGATCAAGCAGAATCTACAACTACATCATCTTTTCAAGAAAGTTCAGGTTCAAATATGACTAATGTGGCTTCAAAAAGCGTCCAAATCATTATTCATAGAACTGCCAAGCATCTGTATCATGCGGAAAGAAGGATACTGCATAGAAACGCTCTTCCCCCCAAAACTACTGAAATTCAAGCTCCCTGTTGACATGACACACGCATCTGCCATTTTCGCATCATCATCTAGTAAGCGTTTGCTGCTTCTCTCGCATCCCTGAAAAGCGTTTAACCCTGAAACCACTGTTCAGCCTTGTGCCTCTTCGGGGAGAAAGCGTACGGCCTTCAGTTCAACGAGGCCATGACGGACATCAAGGTGAAGCCGTTGCCGAACAAGCCGAGCTCTCTCCGCCAAGATGCAGCCCTCCTCTACAGTCGCCACCGAAAAGCCAGCTACTTCATCGCCGGGCGCACTCCAACTGGTTTCCTTCTACCGAAAAAGGCTTCAGATGCTGAGTCTTCAAGGCCTGGGCCTAGGGGTGACGGGAAGCTGCGAGATGCTGGTCAACGCCTCGCACTACAAGTTCTGGGTGGCGTGTCCGATGCTGCAGCAGGCGAGGGCGGGACACGCGGCGGCCATCTACGACGGCATCATCTACGTCATCGGCGGCCGCGGCCCCGACGGCGCCCTACTGGCCACCGTGGAACTCCTGGACACCAAACTGCCAGCCCCACTCTGGCAGTACTGGAAAGTTCCTTCCCACCACCTCCTTCCTCTCAGGCCTCTCCTAGAGTCAAGCAGAGGCACAAAGGGCAGCCTCCATTGCGGCGTCGGAGCTCGGATGCGGCGGTGGCGGAGGTGGATGGGGTCCTGTTCCTGGTGGGCGGCCTGGAGGGCAGCGCCAAAGCGGCCAGCGCCAGCCTTCTCTGCCTGGACCTCAAGCAGGGGAGTGGCAGCTGGATCTTTGCACCCCGCCTCAATCACCCACGCTACGGACACTCCGTCATCGCCCACGACTCTGTTCTCTACGCCATCGGTGGTCTCGGCCATCCCTATACTCGAGCAGAGGCTTCAAAGGACAGCCTCCATTGCGGCGTCGGAGCTCGGATGCGGCGGTGGCGGAGGTGGATGGGGTCCTGTTCCTGGTGGGCGGCCTGGAGGGCAGCGCCAAAGCGGCCAGCGCCAGCCTTCTCTGCCTGGACCTCAAGCAGGGGAGTGGCAGCTGGATCTTTGCACCCCGCCTCAATCACCCACGCTACGGACACTCCGTCATCGCCCACGACTCTGTTCTCTACGCCATCGGTGGTCTCGGCCATCCCTATACTCGAGCAGAGGCTTCAAAGGACAGCCTCCATTGCGGCGTCGGAGCTCGGATGCGGCGGTGGCGGAGGTGGATGGGGTCCTGTTCCTGGTGGGCGGCCTGGAGGGCAGCGCCAAAGCGGCCAGCGCCAGCCTTCTCTGCCTGGACCTCAAGCAGGGGAGTGGCAGCTGGATCTTTGCACCCCGCCTCAATCACCCACGCTACGGACACTCCGTCATCGCCCATGACTCTGTTCTCTACGCCATCGGTGGTCTCGGCCATCCCTATACTCGAGCAGAGGCTTCAAAGGACAGCCTCCATTGCGGCGTCGGAGCTCGGATGCGGCGGTGGCGGAGGTGGATGGGGTCCTGTTCCTGGTGGGCGGCCTGGAGGGCAGCGCCAAAGCGGCCAGCGCCAGCCTTCTCTGCCTGGACCTCAAGCAGGGGAGTGGCAGCTGGATCTTTGCACCCCGCCTCAATCACCCACGCTACGGACACTCCGTCATCGCCCACGACTCTGTTCTCTACGCCATCGGTGGTCTCGGCCATCCCTATACTCGAGCAGAGGCTTCAAAGGACAGCCTCCATTGCGGCGTCGGAGCTCGGATGCGGCGGTGGCGGAGGTGGATGGGGTCCTGTTCCTGGTGGGCGGCCTGGAGGGCAGCGCCAAAGCGGCCAGCGCCAGCCTTCTCTGCCTGGACCTCAAGCAGGGGAGTGGCAGCTGGATCTTTGCACCCCGCCTCAATCACCCACGCTACGGACACTCCGTCATCGCCCACGACTCTGTTCTCTACGCCATCGGTGGTCTCGGCCATCCCTATACTCGAGCAGAGGCTTCAAAGGACAGCCTCCATTGCGGCGTCGGAGCTCGGATGCGGCGGTGGCGGAGGTGGATGGGGTCCTGTTCCTGGTGGGCGGCCTGGAGGGCAGCGCCAAAGCGGCCAGCGCCAGCCTTCTCTGCCTGGACCTCAAGCAGGGGAGTGGCAGCTGGATCTTTGCACCCCGCCTCAATCACCCACGCTACGGACACTCCGTCATCGCCCACGACTCTGTTCTCTACGCCATCGGTGGTCTCGGCCATCCCTATACTCGAGCAGAGGCTTCAAAGGACAGCCTCCATTGCGGCGTCGGAGCTCGGATGCGGCGGTGGCGGAGGTGGATGGGGTCCTGTTCCTGGTGGGCGGCCTGGAGGGCAGCGCCAAAGCGGCCAGCGCCAGCCTTCTCTGCCTGGACCTCAAGCAGGGGAGTGGCAGCTGGATCTTTGGACCCCGCCTCAATCACCCACGCTACGGACACTCCGTCATCGCCCACGACTCTGTTCTCTACGCCATCGGTGGTCTCGGCCATCCCTATACTCGAGCAGAGGCTTCAAAGGACAGCCTCCATTGCGGCGTCGGAGCTCGGATGCGGCGGTGGCGGAGGTGGATGGGGTCCTGTTCCTGGTGGGCGGCCTGGAGGGCAGCGCCAAAGCGGCCAGCGCCAGCCTTCTCTGCCTGGACCTCAAGCAGGGGAGTGGCAGCTGGATCTTTGCACCCCGCCTCAATCACCCACGCTACGGACACTCCGTCATCGCCCACGACTCTGTTCTCTACGCCATCGGTGGTCTCGGCCATCCCTATACTCGAGCAGAGGCTTCAAAGGACAGCCTCCATTGCGGCGTCGGAGCTCGGATGCGGCGGTGGCGGAGGTGGATGGGGTCCTGTTCCTGGTGGGCGGCCTGGAGGGCAGCGCCAAAGCGGCCAGCGCCAGCCTTCTCTGCCTGGACCTCAAGCAGGGGAGTGGCAGCTGGATCTTTGCACCCCGCCTCAATCACCCACGCTACGGACACTCCGTCATCGCCCACGACTCTGTTCTCTACGCCATCGGTGGTCTCGGCCATCCCTATACTCGAGCAGAGGCTTCAAAGGACAGCCTCCATTGCGGCGTCGGAGCTCGGATGCGGCGGTGGCGGAGGTGGATGGGGTCCTGTTCCTGGTGGGCGGCCTGGAGGGCAGCGCCAAAGCGGCCAGCGCCAGCCTTCTCTGCCTGGACCTCAAGCAGGGGAGTGGCAGCTGGATCTTTGCACCCCGCCTCAATCACCCACGCTACGGACACTCCGTCATCGCCCACGACTCTGTTCTCTACGCCATCGGTGGTCTCGGCCATCCCAAGTCTTCCACATCTATCGAGGTTCCCAAATTTCAAAGCCATGTGCTCCAGCAGTGAAGAGATGTGCTGGCAGATGTGGGACACGCGCTCCTCCAATCCACAATGGAGAGTACTGCCGGAAAGGCTGCATTCGCCAGCTCATTATGCTGCTGTTGTTGCAGTTAACTGAGTTTCGTCAAAAGCATGCAAACATGTTGATTGTGTCATGACTGGCAATTTTATGTTGTGTCCATTTTTATTAGTTTTGTTTTGTGGACAGCATACGTAAACTAATAAAGCACTTGGCTTGGAATAGAAAAATGAGCTCTCCAAAATGGTCAGTTAAACTTGGGCAAGCAGAATTGATAAGAAAAGAAAGACTTTGCGATATAAGGTAATGCTTGAAATGTATTCTTCACTTTCTTTTCACCGAATAGAAAAGGGTACTAACAAAAATGTCGCCACCACAATATAAAAATGTATTCTTGCTCAGTTCTTTCGATTTCATTTGTCCGTTATTTATTAAATTACTTTCCTCACTCCTGATTGCTTCTTTATTTTCTTAAATTTGTTTCCCACGTATCTGGCGAAAAAACGAACAGTAGAACTTTCTGTACACAGCCTTCAAATATAGCTCCAAATCCCATAAGCGACAGCTTTCGAAAGCTTTCAAAATAAAACTACAATATTTTTCCAAACGCACATTTTGTTGAGCAGAGGTCAGTCAAAATTCGGAATGTCATCCCAGGTATATCCTCTCCTCCCTAAGCAGACCATGATTGCCTTGCCCAGGTGGAAACCGCCCGGTAGGAGGCAGAAGACGCCCACCACCAGCATCACGTATGGCGTCAGCCCTCCTTTTAACGACTCAAACCCACAGCCTCATCAACCAACAAATCCCCATCAAGAGCATGGGGGAGCATAAAAACCTGAACGGGAAGAGCTTGGGCAAGGCCAAGAGAAGCCAGCAGGAGGACGGAGGCACCGAGGAGGAACAGAAAGGAGGCCATCGCTAGCCCTTTCCACGGCACTGCTGCTGCTCTGGCCTTCTCCAGCCACTGCAAATCCATGCACTGGGTGAAGCAGCTTTAGACCCTGCCCATTGGCTCACATCCTGTTCGTGATCAGAGATGAGCCGCTGGAAGTCTTCATGGCCGTGCGGACCCTCCTGATAGGGCGTGCTGGAGCCTTCCGTTTGCAGATGGCCCGCATTTACCTGCACCCTTATTTCCTCAAATATTCCATCCCACCAAATGACAAGTGCCACCAAATGACCTTTTTCAAAGGTATCTCACTGTTACCACACTTCCTCTATCTAATTTATCTATAAGACTAAATTGTGGGCCCAAAAAACCTGCATGTTCTTCTAGTTCGATGCAGCTGTTCAGCCATGAGAGGCGGCTTCAGGCCTGGCGAGGCACACAGGAGACAGCTACAAAGTCCGCCGACATCTATCACAGCGGGGGACAATGGACGCTGCGCAAACAAGCCCCTACTAATGCGCTCCGCTGTCCTTTTTATCCCGCTGCGCAAAAAGGAGGCCTAGTCTTGGGCGACGGCCCTAAGGGACTGGAAAAGGCTGGAGGGTTGGCGCGTGGAAAGCGTCAAAAGAGCTGGGATTGAAAGAGTGGAGGGGGGTTGGCGGGAGCAGAAGGCCCTCCTCATACCTCTGGGCAGAGTAGGCTTCGCACAGCCCCTCGCATCCTCTGCATCGATTAGACCCGCTCCAAACTCCGCCGCCGACTAGCTTCATACCCCCTCTCTCCCTTCACAGCTACCCCCAATTCCTCTTCCTGACCCCCTTCCCCCCAGTCAGCCAGCTGCATGTCACCAGAGCCGGCCACTTGAATCATTTATGCAGCCATCCAATTTTCGCCTCTCTGCTCCTTGCCCTTTCCATTTGCGCAGAAAAGGGGGAAAGGCTTCGGCTTTTCATCAAGCAGCAGCGCAGTTGAGCGGCAAAGGCGAATGTGTTTTCTATGCATGGCACATGAGGGGATCAAAGGCGCCTCAGAATACGCAGTAGGGGAACACTTCCACTGACTCGTCCGAGTCTTCCTCGTGCCCGTGTCCATCCAGCTGGAATGAGATGGGAAGTCTGCCCCCTGAGCTTGAGGCAGAAAGAAGGAGTAAAAGAAACGGCTTCAATTTCCTCGGGCGTGAAGATGTAGGGAATGGCTAGGAGGCGGAAGACGGCGACGATCATGATGGCGAAGGGGAAGGCGAAGGAGGTGGCCTTGAAGTACTTCACCAGGAAGACCCCGATCAGCCCCACCAGCTGCAGTCCCGTCCACCCGTGCATCCGCCACATGCTCACCTCCAATTGCACAGCCATCTCTCAGAGATGCAGGTGAAGCAGGGCAGTGCATTGTTGCAGTAGGGCGTGTCCGGGAAGTACTTCTCGGGCATGAAGAAGAGGACCAGCCGTTTCATGAACGGCACCTCGGCCAAGCTCATGACGCCCAGGTAGAGGAAGACCCCGTAGACAGTGGCCAGCGGGATCTGACTTAGCACCTGGCCCAGGAATATACAGCCACCTAGGTGTTCGGTTGATTGGTGGGTGAAAATGGGTGGGAGAAGAGGAGAAGGTGCCTAGGAGGATGGCAGGTAGGATGACGGTGATGCGCTGCTCGATGACGTGGTCCACGGAGGCCCGCTCGCCGGGCGCGTGCCGCTTCATCACCGACAACGAGGACACGTGGCCCAGGCTCTGAAGGGGGTTTATTCTCATTTTCGCAGAAATCTCTGGCTCTGAACCTCAGCAGCGGCGGCGCACATCCAAGGCAGGCCCAACAGGCCGCAGAGGAAGCAGAGGAAGCCAATAAGCAGGAGGTCCCAGTGGTAGCCGGTGCCTTTGCGGAGGCCTTTCTCTGGCTTGGCCAGCAGCAGTCTGGAGAGGTGGGGAAGTGAGGTTTTGAGGAACAGGAGAAGGAGGAGAGACTCGGTGATCTCGGTCTCGACAAAGAGGAGGATGTAGATGAGGAGGGCGGGGACGAGGGCGAAGAAGTAGCCCCACCACTCCGCTGCTGGCAGCACCGGGTTCAGGATCACCGAGGAGCCGTTACGAGCCGTTTCGTTGGTGTAGGACAGGCCGTCGCTTGCGATGTGCAGCTTCTGAACAGCAGCCATTGCATGGGCCTTTCATGCAAAATCCCAGCAAGAGAAGCAACGTCAATATGGGGCTTGGAGAAGACCAAGTTGTCCACCAGGGAGGCTATGGCTATGGACAGAATGATGGCAAAGTCACCAATGCCTTTTCGAACCTTAAAGAGTAATCTCAGTGAGTTCCATCAAGGAAGAGAGAATGAAATGGAAACGGTTCTGCCAAAGAGTGGACTGGCGCGGACACGCTGGAAGGCGACGATGAGGATGAAGGTGAGGAGGAGGAGGATGAGAGTGAGCAGGAAGGAGTCCGGCTGGCCCTTGTTGCAGCAGGCACTCTGAGCGCTGTCGTTGCCGCAGCTGTCCACGATGCGCTCCCAGGCCTCCTTGGAGGAGCCGTTCCACCAGTTCACCTCCGGCTCCACCTTCTCCAGGCAGCTCACCCGCTTGTCCATGTAGTGCGAGAGATCCGAGACTGGGTGGTATTGCGAGGTCTGCCAATTGGATTGTTCAATGCTGCCTTTGTTTGACGGCTAAGAGAGGATGGGGAACCTTGATGAGAAACTTGAGGGTCTCTTTGATGAAGATGATGCTGATGAGGATGCTGAAGATGTCCTCGGAGAACTCCGTCACGTAGCTGATCAGGAATGAACCCTCAAAGGCCACCTTCAACAATGCTCCCATTCACTTTAGTTGTTGTTGAACAAACGCCCGATTTGTACCGTGATAAGGGACAGAAGAAAGACCCAAGCACCCGTCCAGATGCGAATGGTGAGAAAGGGCAGATTCAGCTGGTTGCAAAACTGCAACCCCAGCCAGTGAGGAAGGAATGAAGTGAGAATGAAAAGAGATGAACCATGGCGAGGCTGGTCTCGAAGATGAGCACAGGGCCGGTGATGGAGACGACAGTGAGGGGCTGGGCGGAAAATAGACCCCAGAGCAGGGCGCACAGACACTGTCCCATCAGCGTTTCTTTTATACCCATGGCATCCCCCGTCTCCCCGCCTCCAATCTTCCATTGCTCCGGCAAAGAGGAGTTCTGGTTGGAGCTGCTCTGACCAAGCAGACCGCCAAAAGTGATGGCGGGGGCGAAGAGGGCGAAGAACATGAAGAGGGCCGCGGTGAGGCACTGGAAGTTGGCGGCGTCCTTGAAGTCGGAGAGGTAGAAGGGCAGGCGCCAGCGCCAGTCCTCCACCAGGCCCCCGAATAAGCGACCGCTGCGTCTGAGGGGATCCCCTCGCTCTCTGCACACGTATGTTTTAAGCCGCTCAAATGGTATGAAGCAGCAGAGAAGGCTCACGTTGGCCTCTCGGTGGGCGGCGGATCGGTGTAGATGATGTCCCCGTCTGATAAAAGTGGTGAGATGGAAAATCGGGGGATAAATTCGGTGCAATCGAACCCTTTTTCATGATGGCATCAGTTTGCAGGTGTGCCATTGACTTGGCATCTTCACGCAACTTGTCACGCATTCGCAGGGCCTAGATAGGGTTTCGTAAATTTTAAGCGCTTATATCCATGAAAACTACCTTTTTTATGTCGTCCACAGAAAGCAGCTGCTTGGAATCTGCAAGGTCAATGAACATGATTTAAAATAAAAATATAAAAAATAATTTAAAATAAAAAATAATTAAAATGACAAGTGAAGAAAAATATACCAATAAAATGAACAATTAGATTTTGTGGAATGGAAGGGTTTGATGCTAAGCAGAAAGAAGGAGAGGAAAATCACCGATTTCTCCAGGCGGTATGACGATGGAGCCGTCAAGGAAGTGGTCGACAGCAGACTCGATCTGATGCGCGGAGGGGGCGGAGTAGGCGATGGAGTGGAAGTGGGGGTTGGACATCAGCGTGGCAATGGAGCGTCCGATCTCGTGGTAGTTTACGTCCGCCAGCGCCGGGCCCAGGATCACGAACAGGAACCTCAATTACTCTCCCATCTCCTCCAACCTATAGCAGCAGGAGGAACCCACCGAATGGGAATGTTTTGATCCAGAAGCTCGGGCATGCAGACACTCTCCTTCAGTCGCACCATGCAGAAGCGAGCCTCACTCAGCTCTCGCAGAGTACCCACGAACACCTAGACTACTCTGGCCTATGGATGAGCAAGGGATTCAAGATGGGCTGACTTGAGCGCTTTCAAAGCCTTGATCCTCGGCCATTTGGATGCGATGGTCGCGCCGCTGGATGAAAGATGAGCTGGTAGTGATGGAGCCTTTCCTTCTCCTCTCCCTGTTTAGGCAAGGATTGGAATTAGATGATGATGATGTTGGTGATGATGCTGAACTCGTTCTGCAGGGAGGTGATGGTGGGGTTGGTGGGTATGCGTGAAAGACCGATGTTGAAGGAGACCTTCCGTTTCCCTCCGTGATTCTTCTGATTCTCTGCACCGCCTTGCTCGCTGTCAAGTGAGCGGTTAGGGTTTAATTTATTGTCATCATAAGAAAAGGGCCTTTTAACCTGATTCCATTGAGCGCAGCAGCTTTTTGCCTCAAGGCAGCATCACTGAAAAAGGAAAGCAATACTGGTGCTGGGTAGGACTGAGGGAAAGTTGGAACCTGGAGGGATGCTGTTCAGCAGAGTGGTGTGAGAGATTGGAGAGGTTGCGGCCAAAAGAGGCAATCTTGGGTAGAGATCTTCGGGTTTCGTCTACTCGTCTGAAATTATTCTTGCAAGGATGCATGCATCAATGTCAGTGGATGATATTGACCGATGTTTGCGCTGCAGCGTTGATAGGACAGCGGAGGTTCGCTTCTGGTTCATGGAAAATTTATCGGCCATAGCTTCTGCTATTTTGTGGCAGGCGTCGTCGAAATCCTTCACTTCCAGGTCCAGCAGAATCAGTCCGTGCTCTAAGCACACTGCAAATCTTTTCATATCGTAATTTTTTCAACCAATTTCAATTTATTTCAATTTTAACTTTTTAAGCGTTTGATGTCCATGACGAGCATTTTGGAGAGTTTGGATATTAGGACAAACACAGAAAATGACGGTTTTCTATATTTCAGTGCCAAGCGTTTTTATGATTCGCAGATGGCTCAAACCTGACTCTTGTTGTTCCATTGTCTGCTGTTACTCTAACTGAGGAGAAAAGTAAACCTTTGAGCTGGTGCAGGGCATGATAGCTGAGGAAGGCGACCTTGGGCCTGCCCCAGTGATGGTCCAGGCCTTCGGCATCCTCCTCATACTTGAGCCAGCGGGCAGTCTCCTGCCACTGTGCCTGCCCCGTCTCCTTGTCGAAGGCGAGGTCGTAGAGTTCCACGAATATCTGCAACGGGCACTCCGCCATGGCAATTGACGGAAGTGCAGAAGTGGTCTGTGCCGACGACATTCTTACACATTCTCAAGTGGAGCGGGGCGATGTTAGCTCTCTCGCCCTGCATCCCCTCGCTTGCGGCGGGAACAATGCCCCCTCCCCTCATTGCGGCGGAAGTCCCAAAAACATCACAGCCCCCTAGCCCCAATCCCTCATCCAAACTCACTCCCCCCTACTTCACCTCAGCCTACACTCACCACTTCTGACTAACTAGAACAGCCAGCAAGGGTTTTTTGCATTTCGCAACAATGGAAGTCAGAATTGAGAGTGCGGACGAATTTAGCGGCTGAAAGACTGCTGAGAAGAAACGGGTGTACCCTTCGATGGGAAGGCTGATGATAGCCGTCCTCAGGCTCGTCGTCGATGGTGGGCAGGAGGGAGTAGAAGGGAGCGTTGGAGGAGGAGAACATGCTGGAAGTCCAGGAGGGAGGAGAGATTGAAGCAGGAGTTGGATTGGCCTCCGGGGCGCCGCTACACCGCCTCTCCATAGTGTAAACAAAGAGCCAACACCGAGCGTGAAGGCGACAAAAGACGCCTACTTCAATTCGCCCCCCAGCCTCTTTCAGCTCCAAAACTCCATAGAAGTCCCAACTATGCCCCCTTGCTATTGCAGAATGCAAACCAGGGAGAGACTTGAGAGAGCCAGAGCAGCTTGTCAGGCCTTATGAATCAGGCATAAGCTTTGGGAAGCACTGACTGACAGCCTGTCATTCTATACTTTCGCAAACAAAATGGAATCTTTTCAACTCCCCCTCCAAGGGCCTTGCAAGAAAATTACAACAAGCAATGCGCCAGAAAGTCGACCCTGTCCAAATGCTACTGACAATGCAAATAGCTCGTTTGTAGTCAGAATGAAAAAGTAGAACCATCTCGCAAGCGGGAGTAAGAGAACACAAAAAGAGGCGGAACCTTGTTATGAGGCTTGTCCTGTGCCGGTGCAAAGAAGTGATGCGGTGAGGTGAACTGAAGGATGCTGGTCTTCCTTGAGGCTCCCGATCGACGAGGCCGGCTAGCTCCGGCCATCTCGCGCACCTCATCCCCCGCCTCATCCTCACTCCCCGCCTCCCGCACTGCCCTCTCCTCCTCACTCTCGCTCATCCCCAGCAGCAGCAGTGAGCGGCGACGATGGGCCAGCAGTCTCCGCAGCCGTCCTCTGATGCCATCTCCCTCCCGCCTCATTACCCCCCTTCCACTCCTTAGTCCCATCATCCCCCCCCCCCACCCCCTCCACACTCACTCCAAAACACCCCCCGCCAGGCCCCAACCGGTTCAATCGGCACCCCCCAACTCCTCTCTGCGCCCCCCACCCTGATTGCGGCCAGAGATCATGCAGGCTGGAGATCACAGAGGGGGTGCCGCACAACCGCGCGCGCTTCCTTCACAGAGCTCATTTGCGCAGCTCCCGCTTAGCACTCACACCTGACGCTTTTCAACAGCTCTCTGGCTGCGCCAAATACCTTCTTTCTTTTCTCCTCCCTTTCTGCACACGGCTCTCTGGGACTGGCAGCATTGGCCAGTTTGAAGATGACGGGATAACAGTTGCTCGCGCCACTCGCATGGCTTGGCTTTACCGCTCTGCCTGATTAGGCAGAGAGAGAGACTGCACCCCTCTTATCGCCGCCGAGTCATCTCGATGCAAAGCCCGGCTGACAGGTGCCCGGCCCTAATGCCTAATGCGCTAAGGACCTTTTACACTCCCCTCTCTCTCTCTACTCCCACCATCCCTTCTCCACCCCCCAAACTGAGGCCAGTGTGTAATCTGTAGTTTATTGCACCGCCATACTCTTTTAGACTGCCTCTGCCTGACCGTATGCGTCAATGGTCTTTACGCAAAGGAAGATGATGTGATTTGGCACGATATTGCTGAGTAAAGAAGCAAATACGGCATCAAAGAGGTTAGGAAAATAAATTGGGCAAACTTAATTGGGAAGAGATGAGGCCAAAGGAAGGAGTTTTAATAGTGATAAGGAGGGGGATGAGCACTGGCTGATCGTGCATTTTCATACGGCGATGATGACCTGCTCATCCTTCCTGTAATTCGTGTCGTAGTTTTCTAAGATTACATGTCTGATAGTCGCTAGCATTGGCTGATTAGTTGAAATCATATGATTCACATCTTCTACTTCTACTATTGATAGGCACTATTTACTTACCTCGTGGCACAAACCAGATGTCTCTTCTTCTTTTAATGTAAGGCTCATAGAATTTGCGTGATTCGAAAAATCGATACTTTCATATCGATAAAATTAGTATATTTTCGAGGATGAAGCAAAAACCGATGCTTGGCGTCCTGGGTCGCTCTTCCACTGAAAGCGATTCCAAGCCGTGCCTAAAAACCGCCAATCCTCAATCCCAGTTTTTTGTTGTTTTTCAAATTTCCAATGATGCGAAAAATGATGAATAATGATGCGAAAAAGTTGCTCTACTGTCGTCTAACCTTCGGCGAAGTGAGCTGAAAGACATGAATAGGAAACTAGGGCAAAAGATGGAAGTGCAGAGGCATGGATGAGGGAAATGGAATGGCTACGAGAATGGCGGCGGGGGAATGTCGGGAAAGGGCGGCTGAGAGTGCGGCTGGGCAAGAGCCTGTGAGTAGGAGGGCAGGGGAGGCATCGGCTTTATCCCCTTCATCTTCATCCACCCCACCACCTGGAGGGGGGAGGTTTTCGGGGGGTCTCAGGGGAGGCGGGAGGGGGTTCTGGAAATCGGAGATGCTTGGAACCTGGCTGGGCAGCTCTTGAAGGACGTCCATGGCCAGCTTCGTTTTTACCACCTCCTGGCCCACCTCTTTCGCGTATTTCCGAAACGACACGAACTGAAATAGTATATCTCCTCCATTTATCTCTTCTTCGCCCCTTTTCTTAGCTTACCTTTTTTTGAAAAAGAAAGAATCATCCGCCCCTTTTCCCATCCCCTGCCTGAAGTCAGTAGGCTGGCAGAGTAACCTGAACAAGGTCGCGCTTGGCAGTATGGCCTTTGTTGTCCTTGAGGAGTTTCTTGTCCGAGTCGAGTAGGTTCATGGAGAAGTCCCATCCCCTGCCTGAAGTCAGTAGGCTGGCAGAGTAACCTGAACAATGTCGCGCTTGGCAGTATGGCCTTTGTTGTCCTTGAGTAGTTTCTTGTCCGAGTCGAGTAGGTTCATGGAGAAGTCGCGGCACTCGTTGCCCACGCCGATGATGATGATGGACATGGGCAGTTTGGAGGCCTGCAAAAAGCTGCTGCTGCTTCTTCGCTTTCATTGATCCTTCCTCCCTCACCAGCCCTCCCCCTGCCTGGCTTCCGTTGCCCTTGGCCTCCTTCACAGACAGAGGCCGCCCTGGGGACAAAGCAGGAGGAGGGGAGGCGGGGTGGGAAGAAAGTCTGCGCTTGAATGCATAAGCGCGGCAATCATGCCGGCGACGGGGGGCGGGGGGGGGGGCCTGGGATTGATGAAGGGTAGGCGGGGGGAATGGGGGTGGCGGAGAAAGCTGCTGAGGGCAGGTGTTAATGACAACATTGGTTGGGGCTGAGAGGTCCCGGGGGCCCTTTCTTTCCGGCTCAAAGGCTTGCAGAAGGTGCAGGTGGAAATGGGTGCATTTATCCTCCGCTGTGAGTTGGGCCCAGAAGAGGAGTAGAGAGCGTAATTTGATTTATTTAAAAGCGCAGAAATGGAAATAGGTTTCAAAAGATAGGAATAGGTTTGAAAAGAGAGGCGAACCTGGCAAATGGCGCTCTTGGTCTGCTGATAGTCCGTGATCTCCCCGTCTGAAATGTCTCCTGCCTTAGTGCCGCCGCCATAGTGGATTACGTTTCCGCTCCCCCGTTTCCCGGCTAATAGCAGCTGGCTCCTGTCCGTCCCTGCCCTACCGCTCTAATTTCCCCTCCCCACTCTTCATTCCTCCCATTTTCTCCTCACCTATAGTCCAATGCTAGGCTTTTGATGTGTCGACGCAATAGGTTTTGTTCCCCTATTTTCGAGATTTAGTGGGGGGGGGGGGGGGGGGAACAAAGAAGTAGGTGGATGTACCAGTGATGATAAGCAATACGTGGTAGTGCCTGCCGTCCAGTTGCTGGGCAGCGTGTTTGGAGACGAAGTTGATGATGGGTGAGAAGTTGGTGGGGGTGGCTAGGGTGACGGTGCGTATGGCCTTCCGGTAGGCCTCCATGATGCCCTCGACGCCCTTGCAGTGCGGGTCCGCGCTGTCCGTGTTCTAAACTTTGCCGCAATCCTTCCTTCCGCGTCAGAGAGAGGTGGTAGGGATTGGGAACGAGAAAAAAGTCGTGGGAAATGCTGCCGTCGGGGAGGCGGGCGCCGAACCTGAAAAGGGGGGGGCTGGGCTTTATTTGGGCCTGGCCCTGGCAAGAGGTCCTTGGAGGCTGCTTACCCGAAGGCAGGGAAGAGGCGGTCCGTGTCATACTCCTGCAAGCTGGAAGTGTCAATGACAGCCGGGGGTTGGCGAGTTTTAGGCGAGAGGGGACACATTGTGCTAGCTGGAAAAAGGGGGATAATTGAGACTGGGGAGGCATGGAGAGGCCCTCCCTCTAGCAAATTCCTGGCCCTATAGTGACTATAGGCCTGGCCTTTCCCAGTCTCTTTCCCCCGCAGCTTACCCCCGCCCCTGCCTACCGGTCTCTCTCTCTGCATCTCATTCCTCTTTTTACGCTCACAAGGTCTGGGACCAGATTTATTTCCAGCCCTACACTCGCCCAGCTCCCGCAACTGCCTTCTTCGCAGTTTCTCAGACACTGAGGGCAGGGGGCACCTCAATGATTTCCCCCACGGCGCGCAGGGCTATCTGGTACTGGTTGGGCCGCTCCGGGTGTATGTAGTGGAGGGAGAAGGGGCTGGCGGGGTCCTTGTTGGACATGGTGAAGTCGATGGCCACCGTGAAGTGGATCTGCGTCCTGGCAAAGCTTGGCTGGCCTCCAATTGCCCGGAGGCTGTAAGAGGGAAGCGGAACCCGCCGCGAATATAGTCGAGGAATGTATAGACGGGGTGTCGGGTGAACCTCACCAGCTCCAGCTGTCCGCTCTTCTTCCCGCTTTTCCCATTGACGAGCTTCAATCATTTCCCTTTTCTCCCCGCTTCTCCTTGCCATCAGCTTCCAAAACCTGAAAGCTTCGCTTGCCCTCCGCCAGCTCTTCGTAGCTGCTGATGCAGGTGCCGATCATGTCATGCCTGCGTAGAAGAGTATTTTTCAGACCTCAAAGGTGAAAGAAGGGAACCAACCGTCCATCATCGTCGTAGTCGATGCAGCTGATGCGAATGGGCCTGAAAAGGATGCAATGAATGCGAGTGAGGCTGGCGCCAACGCGAGCGGCTTTGACTGGGCTGTTCTGGGCGAGCGGGTCCCGGTCATCCTCATGCCGCCCATTCAAGTGCCGCCCCCCCATCATTCCCACGCCTAGCCCAATTGACACGGCCTCCCAGCTGGTGGGTCTGTTCGGGAACGTGGTGGCCGCTATGGTGTTCCGGAGGATGCTGCGCTCCTCGGTGAACCTGCTGTTCCTGGCCCTGGCCGTGGCCGATGCATTGATCCTCTTCTTCGGCGGCCTGCTCTACCTCCCACTCGGCTTCTACGCAGAGCTCCAGGACAGTGCCTCCTACCGCTCCTACATTGCCGTCAGTGCCCAGCTACCGCCCAGCTTGCAAACTGCTCACTTGGGATCTTGCAGATCATGGCAGTGATTGTCTACCCGCTCAGCAACATTGCGCAAACGTAACACCCTGCTTCTCTGTCAGTTCTCAGCTTGAAATGGAAGGAAGAGTAAATGCAGAGCAGCAGTGTACTTCCTGATCCTCATCAGCGTGGAGCGCTACATAGCTGTAGCCTTCCCACTAGCGGTCACCCGCTTCTGCACCACTCGCTCCGCGGCCATCAGCATCGCAGTGGCATGCATCCTTCCTATTCACCCCCCATTGCCTTCCCCTGCCTCTCATACTCAGGCCATCTCCCACTCACAGCTCCACTCACAGCTCTGCTTCTAGGTGTCCAGTTTGTCGCTGTGCCTGCAAGCGGTGAAGTTCTGGGAGCACGAGCTGATCTGGGCGGGTGGGGTGTACGAGGCGGTGCCGAACGCGCTGAAGTTCAACAAGGACTACCTCTACTACACGATGTGGAGCCACATCATCCTCATGTTCCTCATCCCCTTCTCCGCCTTCCTCGGCCTCAACCTACGCATCATTCGCGCTGTCCACCAGGCACGCAAGGCTCGCATTCGCATGAGCAGATCTCAGGTCATCTATCACCACCCCTCATATCCCTCAACCTCCCCAGCCTCTTGACCTTCCAGATGAAGGAGCAGCAGGTGACGATGATGATCCTAGCCGTGATAGCCTTCTTCATCCTCGCCAACTTCCTCCCCTTCGTCCTGGCCATTCTGGAGGCCGTTGTGCCAGCTCCTTCCGGGAAATGGAAGCGCTTCAATTACATCCTGGCAGGTAAACACCTCCTCTCCCAATTGGCTGCCTGCCAAGCCAGTCTGGCGAGCCTGCAGACATCTGCAACCTTCTGGTCCAGCTCAATTCTGCCGCCAATGCCCTCATCTACTATCGATTCAATACGGCATTCAGAAGAAATGTTCATGAGCTATGGGTAAATCATTTGACCTCTTGAAATATCTTGAAAGAAAGGGCAACTAAAACTGCACTGCAGCTCTTCAGACTGCTCTGCCCTGGCAACGACCCGCGCTACCTCATGAACTCCCGCTCCAACACCGTCATCTCCTTGTACTCCACTCACCTCCTTCCCGCCCCAGTCTAAACACCTCGGTCTTTGCCAGCACTCCGCTCAGCGACATGCCAAAGGAGGCCTCGGAGTGCGCCCTGGGCAGGCTGACCGCCCCGCGCCTCAGCAACACTGCCGCCTCCACTGCTCTCCTCTCCTCCCAGCTCTGACACATTCCCCCTTTTCGGTCCCTCATTCTCTGCCCCCACTGCTTTTCAAACATTCCGCTTTCTATGCCGGGCTGGCTTTACCGAGCATCCTATTTTGGCGTTGTGATTCTCTGCTCTTGTTGTTGGAGAAATGGCACCAGTTTTGCGGGCGTGGTGTGAGGTGATTCTTGGCGATGCGGAAAAGCTTCCAGGTGGGGTTGAGGGAGTCCTGGACGAATTCGGTGCGATAGAGCAGCACCCCATCGGCGTCCTCCTCGGACTGCAGCCGATGGAACTCCAGGAAAGGGGTCGCCCTTGGAAAGGACATCTTTGTTCCCCACCCCCCCCCCCCCCCACCCCATCACTACCACCCCCAATTCCCCCTCACCCCTTCCACACAACCAAACCCCCACCCAAAGGCGGACCTCTCCCCCCCCCCCCCCCCCCCCCCCCCCCCCCCCTTGGGCGATTCCAGCTCCACCGCAGAGACTATGATCCAGCCCAGCTCTTCGCGTGGCCGATTCTCATCCCCTGGGCAAGGAATCGATCACTGATTAGGAGGGAGAGACGGAAGCAGTGACCAGATGCGCTTGGCGAGTTTGCAGCCGGGTGCGGTGATGATTTCGGCGAGGGTGCAGAACATTCGTCCCAGAAAGCTGCGCTGAGTGCCGCGGTGCGGGTTCGGCTTGTCCAGATCCCAGCTGGCAATGGGGCAGCTCATTTCTGGAGAAAGGATAGAGAAAGAAAGGGTAAACATGTCGAAGCGTAGTTTCTGGCGCTTCTCGAAGCGGTACTGGAGCGTGAACTTCTTGGTGAACTGTAGTAGGGGAGGCGTGCTTGCGAACGGCCTCGGTCTTCTGGTGCTGGACGTACTCCCCGGCCTCGAACACGTTCAGCACGCAGTACGGGTCCGGCAGCGTCTCCACGTCCGAGTCTCGCACCTCTCTACAAAAACCATCACTCCTTCTACTCACTAGCCTAAAGTTTCTTGAATCAATCTGGCTGAGTTGACAAAGTGAAAAAGAGCAATATCGAAATACTATGCCTCATTGTTAATTGATAAGGTTATTTATTTTGGCCAGCGTTAGATAAACTTAAAATAAATTGGGCTGGCGCGAGGGAGCATAGCGACCGTCAGCGCCCAGCCTCTTTTCGACCCAGGTGTACGTTTTGAGGGTTGCCTAGAAACAACTTGCCTAAAAACGGCAGAACACAAAGAAGAGAAAACTACTCAAAACCATTTGTCCGAACTCCTCCTTCTCCTTCTTCTTCTTCTTCTTCTCCTCCGCATCTATTCTTGAAATGAGAGTAGGTATTCATTTCTCCCCCCCCCCCCACCCCCTTCCCCGGTTTTCTGGGCCTCATCTATTTATCTATTTATATGTCTTCAGTCAATCAAAGATGTATATGCACCAGTGGTGTAGTGGTCAAGGCGATTGACCAGCAAAATGAAGCTGGTGAGGTTCAAATCCATCATGGCAATGATTTTTATTTTGCAAATTTTAAGTTGAGAAAACAACTGCTTCCATCGGCAGGTCAAAAATTAAAGCTTTTTTATCCCAAAAATCGATTGCCCTAAATATAAATCATGAAAATTTCACAAAAATGTGTTATTTTGTAAAAAAAATTTGCATGGTTTTTTCAATTTTTTTATTCGTTATATTTTTTAAAGAAGTTTATTTTTTATTAACTTTAGGCCTCTCAAACTGACAATATCTTAATACATAATAATATATGACTAAAATATAAAATTTTTATTTTAGAATACATTTTGTACTATATTAAAAGTGAAAGAAATATCTGGTACCATCGGCTGGCTGAATGTGAATCTCTTTCCAAAATTTTTTTTAATTAGCCTGAGTTTAAAGTCAAAAAGAAATACATCAACGAGTGAGTGGAATCTGCTGAAGCCACCTGCATTTTTGGTCTGAGCGCGGTATGGAAAGAGCAACTGAACTGCGCGCTAAAACAAAATGCAATTGTCTTAGAAGCAGATTCCACTAGTAGTAGATGTATTTTTTTCTCACTTTAAACTCAGGCTAATCGACTTTTTGGAAAACAAGTATTCACATTTGGCCAGCCGATGGGACCAGAGATACTCCCCCTGCAGTATTATAAACTTGTGGGCGTTCAACATTGAAGGCACATGTGAACCTAAGAGTATAATGCCGTCAAAGAGAGACGGTGAGCTCCACGTTGGAAATCTCGTTAGCTTTTCTAGCTTTCTGGAGCAAGGCTTGGTGAAGCCGAGGCTGCGCATTTCCCAAATCGCTCTTCAAGCTCGCCATTCTCTTCCACTTTTTTATCTCATCATCTTTGTCACTTCAAAGGGCCACAATCAGCTGGTTGGTAGGCCAAATCGCTTTTCAAGCTGTTGCAATAGCCTGGCTAAGAGAGGAGTGGGGAATTTCAGGGAACTGATTTTTATCATTCCCTGAAAAAGTCGTCCAAATGGAAAAAGACGGAGGCAGAAAAGGGGAGGCTTCCTTAGACCCTGCTCCTAGGCGGCTTAATCCCGAAAGCGCCCGGAATAGGCTCCTGCTTTAGGGGCCGTGAAGGGACTTTGCGTCACTCCCTCCCCTTTGTTGCAGGGAAACAATTCTTCGGTCGCTGGGGCCGCCGGCAGAAAAAGAGGCACGCGCGGCCTGCGGAGAGAAGGCTGGGCGGAAAAGTGGAGGAGGAATTGCAGACCCCGGAGGCTTTTGATAGGTCTCCAGGGCAGCTGGCTAACGGTATGCAAGCGAGGTTGGGAGAGAGAGAGAGCCTTGGGGGAGTTGAGAGTGAGGAGGCTGGGGGAGGGGTGGGGCATGTGAGAGCGGGTTCACAGGCGCTGAAATGGAGGCTTCCTGGGAGCTGAACTTGGAGTGAAGCTGACGTAGGCAGGGAGGGGTGAAAGAGGGGTCAGATGGGAATGAGAGGCTGCTAAGATCTGGCAGGCGGAAGTAGGGAAAGGCCTTGCAAATGCTGATGCCAATGAGGCGGCAAAGAAGGGCATAGCGTCTTGTTTGGCGTGAGGGGGGAAGGGGTGCCTGGAAGGAGCGGGGGAGAGGGGGAGGGGATCCATGAGTGTTCCTTGCGCGGGAGAAAGCGGCGTAGGGAAGGGGCTGGAAGGCAAAAGGAGCAGCAATCTCCCCCTCTCTCTTCGCCGCCTTTGTCATTAGCCCGCCATCGTCTCCGGAGCTGGCCAACATCCACTTTGCGCTCTCCTCAATCCCTCCCCTCGCCCCTTTTAGGGCTCTCACTTTCACCAAGCTCTGTTTTGCTGGATTGGAGATGAAAGAGAAGAGACAAGAGAAGGGCAAAGGAGAGTCGCAGGTCAGAGGGGAAGCGTGTCATAGTGTAGGTTGATGAAGGTTTCGCCGCCGGGGTTCCAGATGAGATCGGTCTCGTCGGTTCGAATGCTGATGCTCGGCTCTTCAGGCGTCAGCCAGTAGAAGGGAGAAAACTGGCGGTAGCGCGCACTGCAATTACCATTAGTCATGCCCAACACCATGGGGAAAAATAGTTTTTATATTTTTGTCATTTTTTATTTCTATTTGACAATGAACATGTTACAACACATTTTTCATGCATTTTCGACAATAAGCATGCGCAAATTAGCGTTCAAGTACATTATTTCGGCATTTCCAAAAATATTTTAAGTAATTTTTTTGTCAGTTTGAAAAAAGTAGAAAACCTGAGAAAGTGTAAAAAGTATACCTGTAACTGCGTATGGGGATGAACCAGCGTCGATGGCAGTCCGCCACGCCGCAAGTCTGGCTCAGGTGCAGGGTGCCGTGGAGTCCAGTGGAGAGAGTGACGTTGGGCATGTGGGGCTGGTAGAGCCAGCTGTGCAGGAACTCCTCCAGCTTGAAGGCCGCCCCTCGCTTCCAATCCTTCTCCACCCCACCATCCTTCGCCACTACCTGAACCCTTTTCTTCTCCATCGCAACTTCTGCTCGGCCAAAGCTGTGAACCTTGCTCAGCGTTCGCAGGAAGTCCTGACTGTCGGCAGTGGTGAAGGCAAAGCGCTGCACATAGCTTCTCAAGGCCTGCTGGAACACCTCTTTTCCCAGCACTGCTTCCAGCATGCGCAAAAACGTCGCCCCCACTGCATAGGCGTGCATCTGCATATTGGCTTTCC